>KK502543.1:13156-132647 GCA_000688735.1 Glossina austeni | reverse complement strand
GAAATTATGTTTTTCTGATAGGTTTTAGCGTCCTTTAAAACATATCAAAAAATAGCACATGTCATATTTCTTAAAAATTTTTTATACACACTTTATGTGTTGCATCTTTTCGCCAACGCTGTACATGCACTATATGGTAAATACAAGAAAACAATTTTTTTTTAATATCTAAAAACATTTCTGCATAATTTCCTATATTATTTATGCTTATACTTCTAGTTTTGCTTAGTTTTTCTAATAATTTCGTAGCGTTCAATTATCAAGTACCTTAGCAAAGGTGATTACTCTAGTGTGAAGATAGCCCACATTTTTGTCTTTGCTAAAATGTCTTTGCTAAAATGTTTTGTCTTTGCTAAAATGTGGGCTATGTACAGTGGGCTAACTTCACATCAGTAAATATTTACGTTTATTGTATTTCTTTACGCAGACTTTCGACACACATCAACGAATTGTTTAAAAATATACATCCGTTACCTTTGTCGTCAATTTTAAAACTGGAGCAAGTCGACTTGTTTCAAAGTTGAAATTTTTACTGCTTTCTCTCTTAAGCTGTATGCTCACACACACACACATACAAATATGTAATAGACCACATTTAGATTTGTGTCCCCAAAATGTAGGCAAGATTTCAATTTGCCATTTGGCAACCGCCAAAAAAAAACAGTTAGACAGCTGACAGTTTAAGATTAGCAATGCATGGAGCACTACACAAGAATGCAACGCGTTTTCGTTATTACCAGGCATCATGAAAGGGTTGATATTATAGATCCCGCTTGATTTCTTTGAAAAGATGACTTGCGTCATTTTCAAAATAAATGCTGACGAATGTTATGCTATTTTATGATAAAAATATTTTCATTTTCCTGTTTACAAAAACAGTTAAGTGTTAAATTTTGCAGACATTTGCGGTGCGGACAGATTAAACAAACCTACATGTTATCTGAGTACATCAATACGAAAAAAGTAGCTCTTATATGTGTTACATGTATTTATTTGATGTATGTGTGTGAGTGTATGTAAATACACACAATTTTCGACCAATAAATTATCACGTTACCATCATTTTATCCATATGGGAGCAACTTTAAATGATCATGGCTTGTATGGGCTAAACTTAGCTGCCAGCCAGAGAATTCATTGATTGTTGCATGCTTGATGCGTTTGAAGTGTCACTTATGCAATTTCAAATTTCCAATATCGACTACTTACAATAAATTGATTGCGGTTTTCTCCCCCTCCCCCTCTTTATCATCGTCGCATTGAACGAATCTTTCAAGATGAACTTATGTATATCAAGCACACAAACTTCGAATCCCATTATTCAAAATACTATTGCTCAAGAGCTTGAAATGAATAATTTTTAATGTCAATACGACTTAAGATATACAAAGAATATATTTCTCTTAGTTTTCTTATTTTTTTTTTTTTTATTGTTCTTTTTTTTTAATGTTTCTCACGAAAATATTATTTTTCTATCCTGTTAGCTTTGCTTTTAGTTATTTTTTTTCCTCATTCCTGTTTCTCTACTGTTTCTCTACTTACTTTGTTTCACTCGAGCAGTCAAACAATCAATCGGTCAACCACCCCATGAGTATTTTTATTTAATTAAAGAAGAGAAAAATGAAATATGTATTTTCTTCGTGGACAAGGATCGCATAATATTTCATATATATTTATATATATATAAAAATCCAAAGTCAAGTATTTATTCACTTTTTTTCCTTTCATTTCTTTTCTTTTCGTTTCTTACCACTTGCAAAGGTCATTTTTACACTTAATTGTAATGTCATTCACCTGCAGTAGCAAAAGCAGTCTGGATCGTACCCGTAGATTAGCGAAAAAAATAGTATAAGTAAGTATTTTTTCCTTTTTCCTTTTAAATAAAGCGCGAATTTTCTATTAAAATTTATATTCGCTACTAAAAGGACAGAGAGTAATTATTCTCCCGCCGTAAATTGTCGACATATATATGCGAGAGTGTAAAAATCAGTATCGATTTAATCATTAAATCTACCACGAATTCAAACTTTTTCTACAAAGTTAAGGATGACGTTTTCTTTTACTTTTTATTTTTATTTTCGCTAGTTTGAGTTCAAAAATCAATTTCAATCAATCAATTAATGAAATTTGGGAAAACGTAAATATACCCTCAAGTTGAGAGTGTAACAGCCTTTCCATTACGTTATGAATTTTACTTTTGTAGAATGTTAAACTTTGGTTATGTTATTTTACGTACGTGACCCTTTAGTTACGTTATATTAGATTCGAATGTGATTGTAGCGATCTGAATACATAGATACAATAGATACAATAGCGGCATTTTTATCACATTCTATATGAAACTCGCAGTGAAAACATAATTAATTCTTTATAAAATTGGTTCAATTCGGACGCCAAGTTTTTAGGAACTAGTTTTAAGAACAGTTATACTAATAGTAAACCAAAGACGTATGCTAGTACAAAAAAAAGAAATGAAAACTTTATAGAAGATAAGAAAAACCTAGCGGAAAGAAAACTAGAATTGGACAGCAAAAAACTCCTTTTACTAAAGAAATGTGTAGAAGGAAATAAGAAGGAAGAAAATAAGGGAAAAAAGTATCGGGGTCAGGGTACACTGTTAAATTCTCTCATCCACTTCGTTTAATTCATGAAATGAATTTTTAAACGCTTTATATGGGAAGTGGTCGAAAAAGTGGTCCGATTCGAACCATTTTTAGTGGGTCAAAGAGTCGTCCTTGAGTCAAAACACATTGGTCTACTAAATTTTATCAAAATATTCCAGAAACTACGATTTGTAGCTTGAACACAAGAATAGAAGACGGTCAGACGGACAGACAAACTTAAATCGATTCCGAAAGTAGTTTTGAAGATAGCAAACGGTAGATCTATATCAAGTCCTTTTGTGTACACCCGTGCAAAGGTTTGTCAACTTTTTACTATTAATAAAATCAGTTTTGTTTTGAAATTAAAAAAATCACGTATTTTGCATTAATTAAGCCAAGTTTCTAGCCATTTCCTTTTTCGATTTGTAATGTACAGAGTGACATAAGTCACATTGCAAAACTCTCGATTTGCTTTTACGATAAAGAATGATCGCGATTATATAGCCAATTACCTTAATAAAGCTTCCGTATACATTGTTCTTCTCTTGGTAAATATTTATAAAAACAAAAAACTTAATAAAAAATAAAATATACATTTGAACTTAAAGCCATTATATCTTTCCTATCCCTTTTATGTACAAATTAATTAGATCGAAAAATCCAAACTAAAAAATAAATGAAAAGATTTATGCATTCAATTTCATCATTGCTTGGAATGTTTATAATTAATTTGCGTCATTTACATTTACATATTAAATACACTAATCTTCTAATTAAAGTCCATCGTATGTAATGGCAATTAATTCAAATTTTTCATATTGACGTCAAATGAATTTCACGCATTGCCAGCAAACAAAGATTTAACAAAATTAATGACGCTTCCTCTGACAATAAGCCAATACGTATATATATATATATATATATACATATATAATGTCCGTATTAGCAGAATGCAGCAAAATCCCCATAACCATTACTGATATCTATGCCCGAAGTGAGCTATAATGCCAAAATAATACAAATAATTACAAATAATTACAGTTTTTTTTTTTTCTTATGAAAATTTTCACTAAGCACCGTATTGCAGGTAAATTAAATCTTTAAAGCGGAAAGATATATTAAATTATAATACTATTAAGGTATCTGCAAAAGATCAACATAAACGAGATAAACGGCAATTAAACTCAATGATTTCTTGTTTGTTAAAAAGAAACCTATCAACGCGAACGGAATCGACATTGAAGTAAATTTATTACCAACAATCCAAAGTTTATGGTTTTGAAAACTTTTTAAATTTCAACATTAATTTATACTCTGTCGTAAAGATGCTATAACATTTCAGGCTTATGCACTGCCTTTTCTTTGCGCTTTAATCGAATGGCCAACATATTAGGAGAAGATAAAAATAAAAAGGCGTAAAAGAACATGACGTTAGGGAACTCTACAAATTTTTAAAAAGAACGTGGAAGATATGCGAGGTATGTTCAAGACAAAGATGACTTTTTATTTTTCTAGACAAATATTTATTTATTTATTATATAACACATTTGTGTCAGTCCTCGAACCACTTTTTAAATGCGCTGTTTGGCATGGAGCTCTTCCAGGTACGCTTTGGCCGCGTCAATTACGGGCATCGTCTCTAACATAATGTCTAGGCCTTACATGACGATCCATTTATAAAATTTCTTTTTTCATACTAAACTTTTATAATAAACTTGTTGAACCATTTTTTTTTTTTTGATAGCAAACGTCCCTGCACGTTAAGAACTGATGACAACGTTGAAGCAGTGAACAAAATTCTTATAGAGAAACGTCGAACCACTATAAGAGAAATTGCTGAGGATGTCGGCATATCGGTTGACTAATGCCATGCATTTTTTTCGGATGTTTTGGACATGAAATGTGTGATAGCGAAGTTTCTGCCGGAATTGCCAAATTTTCACCAAAAGAACCGT
Organism: Glossina austeni; assembly: GCA_000688735.1. Lineage (NCBI taxonomy): Eukaryota > Metazoa > Arthropoda > Insecta > Diptera > Glossinidae > Glossina > Glossina austeni. The sequence continues at coordinate 128,089 of KK502543.1, read as the reverse complement.
CGTATGAGCATCGCTCATTCTCCCGGTCGCAAAAGTGAAGATGTCAGCTTCAAATTTGGTAGAAACATTGGAATTTTCTGCACGCAGGTATTGGTAGTGAAAATGGGCCAAAGTGGTCAGAGCAGAGGCACGCAGTGGAGCGTAAACTAAACGCAACTCAGTTTTTTCTAAAAAAAATTTTCAATTTTTGCTCGTTATTCGAAAATTATTAAAGTTAGAAGGCGGAAACTTTCACATTTGCTTTACGAGACACTTTACTATTTGGCTCCAAAAACGGAACCAATCGGGATTGTCCACACAATGTTACGAATAGTTATATTTAATTTTTTTTCACTTTTTTGGGGTTTAATGTTTTTTATCATAAGGCAAACAAGACAAAATGTTTAAAGCTATTTTGCACACTCCTCCAATCAAGATATAAAATCTGCCTAAAAATGGGTTAATTTTAAAATGAATGTCGTAGACACCGCGATTAAGTTTTTCCTAATAATACCACCGATGTAGGAATCAAATAAAAGAACTTGGAGAGTAGAATGCGAGAAGAATAGTGGTGGATACACGAGATTTGGGCCCCTGCCGATTATAACTTTCTTACTTGTTTTTGTGTCAAATATTTAATAATCAATTTAAATAAAGATTCCTTTTGAATTTTTTCTAAATTAAACTATATTTACTTTTGTATACAAACACAAACATCGATAATTCAAATATAAGTTTATCGATGGAAGAAAAAGAAAAAACCAAGATAACCTTATTATTTGTGTTTGTAGTTTGCATTGCATTTATGCTTCAATGAGCTCTTTGATGTGCTTGCAAGCGCACGTTCAGATTTTGTATGTATATATATACATGTATATATTCGTGTAAGATTAACTTTTCTCATTCAATAAGTAAACTCTCAAGCCATCTCGTAACGTGATTTTCTATTTACTGTCATAGAAAAGAATCAATAAAAAACTAATGTATCAAATTTAGGAGTGATATTAAAAAAACATCTGCTGTATGTGTGTACGGATACATACATATTTATTTACATGCACATGTAAATTAATGTCAAAAAAGCAGTAAACAATAATGTTCAAGTTTTGAACGGAAAGAAAAAATTTCGATTTCACTAATCAATGAAACTTTTTTGGAATACGCTTGGATTGCGATTAATAAGTAACCGTGCCAGTCCGTTAGTCGTGATTTATAGAAAGCGCATGCAGGCAAGCAAAAGAGAAGAAGATACTTAGTATATTTATTTATTTATATTTAGTTTTTTTTTGTTAAGTCCTTACTCGTCAAATTGATTATTAATTCGCGTGCTTCTTCCAAAACGATCTCGCAAACACTTGTGTTTAGAAAGCTGACTAAAAGCTGTTCCGTTTCGCTTATAAACGACGAGGCTTCAACGAAAGCGAACTTTTCGATAACTTGGCGAATGTATGATCATATTTATATATGTGTTATTTACTATGTCTCGTAAGCACTTTACACATAGATTTTATTATCGAGACGTTGAAGAAGTTTTCGCTAATTTCTAAACATCTTTGTCTTTTTATTAAATACCGTTAGACATCCCAAATTTCATGTCTAGAAAAAAAGAGTATTTGCGGGGAGTTTTTCTGCACAACTTTACTAAAAGAAAAATCCCGCACTAGATATAGAGAAACACCATCTTGACACTTACTTAGGAATAATTAAAAATAAATTTGATTGCGTGCCGTGTCAGTTGAAGCTGAAAGTTGTCGAACGGTGTCTTTTCACATGTGAAGAGCTGTTCCACCGCCGGAATAGAAATATGTTTTTACTTCGCAGGAAAAAATTGATGTGCTACTACTCTACGCGTAGAAAATTTGAAGGCTACATATCGATATTGTCGATAAAGCGAATATCTATGGCTACAAGCTCTTTTGCTCTGCATTTATATTTGTTTATTATGAACTGCTCAAATCGCATGAAACCATTAGGGTTCGACAACCGAAAACAATTGATGAATTGAAGCAAAGACTGCCATTGTACGAGTAGAGATATGACAAAATGATATCTTTTTTGCAGTATAACAATAACTGTGAAGACTTAACCTATTCGTCATATTCACCGAACATTGCTCCCTCCAACTGTTTCTTATTCGGATTGATGTCACATGTACTGACTGAGGCGCACTTCCATTCCTGTGAAGATGCCACATGGAAAAAACCGGCAGCTAGCAACGGAAAACACTTGTCCTAGTGATAAATTTTTTACTGCATTTTTTTAAATAAAGCAATAAGAACTTGTACAACATCCTGACATTATTTAATTTTTTTATATTTGCATTACTCTTAAATGAACATATGTGTTAATCAACTTGCAAAATCGACTCGTGTTTACAGCAAACTTTCATTTATACAAATATAGATGAATGTACGTATACTTACATGCAAATAAAATGCATGGTTTATGAACGTTGATGAGTTTCTTTGCATATCAAACTGTATTCAAGCACCTGCATGTTCTGCATGCTCAACGTTCGCGTAAATTTGCCAATAAGTATATATGTATGCATGTATATGTGAAAACGACGACTTTTTCCGTTAAGGATACGTGGACTATTATGTTAGCGTTAAATAAGAATTTACTGTCAACACTTACATATCGGTTTATAAAGCATATTTAAGATGATATTAAAAAAGACGCAGTGATGCCAAGAAGGCGAAAACCGAACGTTCCCAGACAAAGTAATGTTTACTTTTTTTTAATTATTTATATTTAAATGAACTTTTCGCAATTTTCAATAAAGCATCGTTTTTAACTAGAACGTTCTGCGCTTTTACGGAACACCTTTTAATTAATGAGAGAAAATTCCTGACTATAAATTTGAGCATAATTCGAATCATGGTCCAACGAAGAAACACCTATCTCTCCTTGTCTATTTGTCTATTTATTTTTGGATGTTTGCATCCTCAATTTTCCAATTTTTTCCTAAACTCTTTCTTCTACAAACAAATATGGCCTCCATTTCATTAATAGTCCCCATGCGTAATGGGTGTTTAAGATTTCATATAGTAATATACTAAGGGAAATATCTTTGGCTTTCCGAATTTTATGAATGATGAGACTCTTCGGCGTTCACAACGTCGATCACTATTATATTTGCGAAATTTCATGGTATTGTTTTTGCGATAAGCTATATAATCTTCGTTACTCTTAATTTTAACTTTGGAATAACAGCCAAGTCCAAGACGCTTTGTTCAAAATGATTTCCTTCTTGTTAACAACTAATACATTATCTACATATATGGTGAAACAAATATGGATCAGCCCTTGATTAAATAAATAAATACTTCCTCTTGCACCACGTTAAGCAACTTTCGGCTCCAGCTGGCTGCTACAAGTCTTTCCATAATTTGCAAGCTAATTCCTGACATCCTGCTGCTTGTACGTACTGTCCAAGCAATTGTTTCGTATAAATGTCTTCTTCTAAATTTCCACTTAGAAACGCTGTCTGGGGATTGAATTGTGTCTTAAAGTATTTTAACTTACGAGTAGGTAGAGGCTTTTGACATTTGAATTTCTTTCCATCAGTTACACCGCTTCATTTTAAACACGCACTTGCGGAAGATTAAATTTCTTAAATTTGACAAAGGGAAGAAGGCTGCAACTGTTCTTGTTTTGAGTGTTAAAGTTTATTTATTATTTTTTATTAGTCTGAAAACTTTTGTTCGCAAAACAAGAACAACATTATAGTAGGCCGTGGCCCACCATTCAATGCCACAAAGCAACCTATAACTATTTATACAGCGACATTTCAAAATAAGGCGTTGTATATGATCGATCCGAATCATTTTCAATAATGGTCGTCCTTGGGCCAAAAGGCATCAACGTACCACATTTAATTGAAATATTTACTGCGGCCTGTAGGTTAAACGCAAAAGTACAAAACGGACAGACGAGCAGACAAGCCTAAATCGATTTAGAAAATTATTCTTAATCGATCGATAGAATAAAAGATGGGTCTATCTCAACTCTTTCCGGATAGTGCATACAAAACTTACTACATCCTTGCACCGCATAGGTGGGATATATCAATTACAATTACAAAATTACAAAAACACCGCACAGCACCAACATGCAGTATCTGCATGCCCCCTTCTGCACATTTAATACCGTTCACATAAATGTTCTAACGGTGCAAAGGTTTTCATTTTTCTAAAACGATTGAAACCCTTCTGCTCGAGTTAATTATTTGCATTAAATTATTAAACAGATCGTTATTGAATTTACAGTGTTATTAAATATAGGATAAAATTCGTTAACAACGACGATGTTTTAATAGTAAAAAATAATTATTTTAAAATAATTTACCTTGCAAGAAAATAAAAAATATTGGCATCCTTTGCACGGGGTTTTATTGAGAAGTCTAAAACGAATTGAGGTTTTAGGATACTAATAGATCACATCCTTAGTTGGTGGGTTAACAAATACTGGAAGCGCTCCATACAAAACGGATATAGCCGAATAGAAGCGGTGAAATTTGCATTTTATAAATATAAAAAAGTTCTTCTTTGGTTTGTAAAATGTCACGATTAATACGGAGGTACTTCACAAAATTGGTCTACGTCCTGAACGACTAGCAAATATAAGTCAGAAATACCATTTGCTGCAGTTTATACTACAAGGAATAATCGAAAAGAATCGTGCTACAGGCATAAAACAAGCATCTTAGCTTCGCAATACACAACAGTGGCTCTGGCATAAGAAGTGTAGGACATTTGCTAATAGCAACAAGAGATAGAGACATGTTTTCTGAAGTTGTTAGAAACCTAGCTTGGGACAATTTAGTATACATACACATACTCTTATACATGATTGTGAACGTTTCAATATGTATCACGCAAATCATTGGAAACTTTTAAGCAAAATAACAAATTCTATGGTTGTCAATATCCGATATTGGATAGAATCTATTTATAATGTTACCAGAGGTAAGCTTTGTTTGTTTTTACTCTCTCTCTCTTTCTCTCCTTCTCTCCTTCTCGCTCTCTCTGTTTCTCTCTTTATCTATCCATCTATCACACATACATCCACATATATATACACGCACGGTGACGCCTTAAAGAATAAATAAGAATTAGCTAAGTTCTAGCAAATGTGTAAAGGAAAATTTGAAGCTTACGTTCAACCGTCGCATATACAAGAAACTATGGAATTGATTTGTTGAGAATTACTTAGCGACTAATCTCTGACTCATATAAGTGCAAAAATATAGCAATTATTTCTATATACCATAAACTTTGACTGTTCTATTGAGGAAATATAAATTCGAAATCGTGGAATCGCAAGGAAGCCAAGGAAACGACAATAGAAGCATTAGAAGCAATGCTTTCCGAAGAATATCTAATTTATTGCACTCACTACTGACAAATGAAAATATATTAACTCTGTTAACCTTTTGACAACATCCAGAATAAGATCCCAATTAAGGGATTCCAGAAAACATATATATATTCTCATTCGACGCGACATTCAAAATCTACCTTAGTAGTTGCTTATGATCAGTTTTAGGAATTCGAATATGCAATTTATATAGTAGAATTTGTATAAGTGAACATTTTGTAAGGAAACGTATACTCGTTCCTGCTCGTATTAGAAAATTTAAGTTAAAAATGCATTGATTTGCGTATTTCGGAATCCATAAATACAAACAAATGCGAGCCACAAGAGCTTACAGTGATAAATGTGAACATTCGTACGCATGCCGACATAAATAGGACGTGATTCAGTTTTTAACTTTTCGCATCCGATTTCAACCACTTGTCTGCCGCATCATACCATCGAGTATGTTTTAATATATTTGCGATCTCATTCAACGAATTGTCAGTTAAGTCTATTTACATATTCATGTTTGCGTATCGCATATACGTTTGATGTGTTTGTATGAAAGTATGTCGATGACGGTAGTTGATGTGTTATCAACGCCAAAACAATTGACTGACATTCGTTAGTTTTATAAATTTTTTGAAGCAGTATTTTATACCGTCAATGGCGACCGATAACTTCAATTCGTGTTTATGCATACTTTAGTTTTTGTAATTTATGAGCATGCATTGGCGAATCCCTATCAGAGATAAGTATTTTTACTCATTCATACATGCACACTACACATGGACACTTACAAAAGAAGAATAAAAATGAAAATTTAATATTCAATAATATCGCATTTCACGATAAAATGCGATTTTATAAGTTTTAACACTACGAACTCTATCACTTATTAATTTATTGCTTCCCATAAGCCAGAATGCTGATGATACTACAAAGTAAATAAAAATCTCTCTTAAAAATTACTCTTCTGTGATTTCATTGCTCATCAATTGATGAAACAGATAGAAATGGGAAGCATTTTATGATCAAAGTAACTTTCTAGGATTAGTTGCGTAGAACAGCGAAAGTGATCCCGCGATATACGGGTATAAACCTTTTCTGCTATTTTTTTAACTATTTTCAAAAGATAAGGAAAAACTTGTAAAATGAAAACCAAGCCCACGTTCGTCTAAAGCTCTTTGCCAATGAACTGTTCGTTTCAAAATGGTTTTCATTCTTCTTCACAATTTACTTCATTTGAGATTACCTAGAAAAATGGGGTCAACTATTTGTTTGGCAACGTAAAATATCAACTTTGTACCTCTTTTTTTCGCTCAACCATCCTCTCTCTTTACCGAACCCAAGAAAATGTGCTAACACTTTCCCACATGACTACCCGATTACATAGGAATTCCGATTAGCCAGTCAATGCACGCGAAATCAACTCTCAAATGCAGTCGAATTTACTTTGGTCACAGCTATCGTGAAGATTCAGCCGGTCAAAATACAACGCTTGTTGTTTGGGGGCACATTAACAAGGCTGCGGCCATCAACGCAGATCTTTTTCTTTTCCGTCAAGTCTTTCTGACCGTCATCGTGCTCCACGAATAGGCGACATGCCCGGAGCGGTTGATCGTATTTAAACAAGCCAGAAAAAAAAAAAACTAATTCTGAAGAGGGGCTAATTTTCTAAAATATTGGGGCCAAGATCTTTGGGAATCTAAAGAGAAATTTTTGATGTTTTGGCTGCTCTCTCATGCGGCTAATGATTGGTAACAATTCTCGAGAACTTCAATAAAGTAAAATGATTAACAAAAAAATCAAACAAAGATGCGCTTAAGGCAAGGCGAGGTGATCCGTGATATTCCACAACAGAAATGGAAAAAAAGTATTGAGATATCGTTGAAAATAGATTCCTACAAGTAGTTCTACGCTATCCTGTAATTTCGCTAAATCCAACAGCGCGAACCTTATACGTAATGATATTTTAACTTATCCTTATATTATAGTATTTAAGTTTCAACATCCACAGATACTACAAAGATACTTAAAGGAGAAAGAAATTAAAATGCTTGATCGTATCCACCAGACATAGTTTCATTTTCATAAAATACTGTAAGAGACATTCTTTGACAGTTTCCCCTAAAGCATAAGTCATAACGAAACAAACAACGTATAAACGGGCACTAACATCTGCGCTTTCAGCTATGTTTCTTCCTTTCCTTTTTCTTTTCTGTTTTTTCTGAATTCAGGTGTCTCTTAAGATTTCTTTATCGCCCTTTCTCTGTTGTGAAAGAGCAGCCATAACAGAAATTGGCGTTAAATGCAAGCATTTTAAAAGTTATAACATTTTGACTTTGCTCTCTTTGATAAATCAAAAACATTTTGACAAGTGACCATAGATGCTATAAACGTTTGCCAAAAACAACAACAAAAAAGTATATATAAAAGATATTTGTAAAAGCAAAACAAATTTGTCAAAATAATACAATTTTATGAATTATGAGTTATTGCAAAGACACAAACAATCTACTTTGTTGCCTTATCGCAGAAGTATATAAAGTTGAATAAACCATTTGCATAGCAGATCACTGAGACAGCATGTGGACTTGGTTAGTTAATCGATTACATCGCTGAACACCTATTTTTCAGATCTCTTTGCTCTTTGCAATTGAAACCATCATCGCAAAGATTGCTGTAGAAAAACGACTTAATCCAAAGCAAAGTAAAGTTCTCTTGCCTATCGCTTCCGATGGTTTATCGTTAAGCTGTGTCATCATTGTTATTGTACATATTTTTAGGAAATTAATTTTTTTTTTGTGATATTAAATGAACAAACTGAAGTCTTGGAAAAATTTCATATCTTGAACATAACTGTTTTTCGCCAAACACGATTTTTGAAAACACATTAACGCTAGGTTTACGGCATCCGTCAATTTGACAGGTTTGTGATTTCAAGCTCAACAATTCCGCATAAGAAATTAGATTTCTTCAAGTGTTATATATCGGTTTTTAATGATTTAAGGCAACAAATATATGCCTGTATTCCTTTTTTCTAGGACACGCCCGCATCGGTATTCCTAATTGTGGTATACCGTTTCTAACTGATACAAAACGTGGGTGATTTTCGGCAAGTTAATCTATTAAAAATGGCGTGCCCTTTTACGATCGAAACGCTTACCCTTCGCACAGTAATTAATATTTATAAAAACTGCTCCGAGATTGTCTAGATACAAGAATGTGGATTCGAACTTGGAACAGTTACACTCCGTGCCGGCGAGCACAATGGGCTGAAGCTGTCACCAGAAAATGGCTGCGGGGTTTGCCTTTTGCAAACATATTCGAAAAACAATTTTTGTTTTTAATACCTAAGTATAAGAGAGTCTGATAATCTGTCCGTAATATTATTATGCTGCTACTTTTCCTTCCACTCAACAAAAAATTGCTTAAAAAAAAATCCTTTTTTTGGGTGTTACAGTGGTGTTATCCCTTGAGATACTTGTGGCATTGAGAGCTTTCCAGGAATAGACGACAGACGCGTAAACTAAATGAATTCACTCCACATATTACCCTGAATTGAAAACTCATATCTAGCAGAGTTACACATATTTCTTGAGCCTATGATAACAAAAACCACATACGGACAGGTGGATGTTATAAGATTCACACTACGCTGAATATAATTTCGTCTATAAAACGCACTCCAACTATACAGTGATAACGCTTCCTATACGCTTCCTATGTGGGACATTCGCTGATCTCGATCAAAAGCAATTTAGAGCCCTCGACAATACGCACAGTGACATTGGATTCACTAATGTCGAGGAATGGCCGTACAGGATTCTCTACAAAATGGAGACCAAACGTACGTGATGGAGGAAAATAAGTGGATATGTGTAAGAAATTCATAATGAAATAAAGTGCGATTTAAAGCTAATCTTCAGACTCTTTGGATACTAATGCAACCGTGTTTAGTATCCAAAAGCGTTGAAATAAAAACAAAAATTATTCATGGAAGAAGTATTTCCTTCATCTTAAGCATAAGTGATGGTCTTGAGAAATGTCTGCGCGCTTAACAGATGCTCTTCTATATGCGTACTAGTTCTCTCCTTTACTTGTTCTTGATTTAAAGGTTAATCTTGCAGATAATAGAAAACATTTATTTATTCGCCTTTGACATGTTACTCTCAGTCTAAAAACTTTAAACAATTCCATTTAAAAAATCAAAGTAAAACAACAACAAAGAGCAACCACAACCTGCAAATATTTTAAATATGGCGTTCTAATAGAATTATTAACAACAAATTAAACTTCATTAAAAACAATGCTATTATTGTTGCTGTTGTTCTATATGTGGTTCACAAAGGAAGCATTTTAAGCGCATAAACATTATAAATCTATTTACTGCCATGTTATGAAAAATAAAGTAAATCAAATAAAAAACTTTTTGATTCTAGGTTTTGTACGAATACATCACAAACACATATGCAAACGCTAAAGAAGAACGCAAATCGAGAAAATTTTACATATAAATGCGTACAGGCATATGCTGACGCATGCTAGGGAGAGAGTGAACAGAAAGTAAGTAAGTAAGTGGCAGGCACAGAAAAGAACGAAACTGTAAAGAACAAGGCATTGAATGCTTTGAAAAAAAAAATTAAAACCCACTGGGTTCTCTTCTTAAATTCTATTTAATGGACTTATCCTTATTTGGCGTATTGCAAATGTTTCTTATAGATCCCTAACGTGCACGAATCAGATTTTAATCCCGATATCTTAATCAACAGATATTCAAAACTCAGGAGCCGGTTTATAGCTCTCACATGCACACACTCGATACTATTTTGAGCAACATAACATAGACTTTACAAGTTACACAGAATTTTTTATTTGCCGTTTTCGCAGCTTAGCGATCTTCTTTCGTAATGCAATAGGTACCGAAGAATCTTATTTTCACCATCGACAAGGAATAGGAAACCTGATATAACAAGTGAAAGCTTAGCTTTCTCCTACAACTAATGGCCGGTCAAATTTCTTTCTTTCTTTTTTTTAATACAATTAATCACTCAGGAGATTCCTATTCGCGTAACACCATGACGGCCAGAAAGAAATGGGGAAAGAGAAACAAATAAAGAAATAGGGAGGTGGGTGCCGCGGCCTAGTCGATGCGAGCGCAGTCGATAAGTGCTGTGCCTTTACCGACTAAGCACTCACTGTATTTTTTGAATTTGCGAGCGCTGACTTCGTTGTCGCGATTTTTACCTATTTAACTACAATACCAGAATACGCTTGTTTACTCTGTCCCATAAACTCCCATAAACTCTGTACCCATTACAGTTATCGTGTTTACTAAATATCAAGAACCGGAAACCGAATCCAGATATTTTTCTGTCCTGTCTTGTGTGCTTGTAATGACCCTTAAATTTGATGAACACTGCTTTCACTTTATTTATTTTATAAACTTTCAATGGTTGGGACATATTTGGCTTAAAAAGAATCTATCGTAATGCTCACTAATTCTTATTTCACATTAATCTCTTCCAGACAAAATTATAAAAACTTTTATGGTCAGCTTCCTTAACTCGATTTTGTATATACACTAACGGGCACACATAAAAGCGATAGTGTTTATATCGTGCCTTCTCTTCACATCGATCAAGCATATATACCTTTTGTTGGTTGTGTGCCGGTTACCTGATGCATATTTGAGAAGTTTAATACAATAATTTTGTGCTGTAAAATTTCCAAAACACAAAAATCTTTTCATAAATCGACTTGCTACGAGTATTTTTTTTAATAATCCTAACCAAGGACAACTAAAAATTTTGATTAATTTTGAATAAAGAATAAATAAAAGCCAGACTGAACTAAATTTTAACATACATATGCATATACAAATATATGTATATATATATATATATATATATGTATATATATATACATACATGTATTTATGTATATTGTTTACATACACAAAGCGAAGAGTGAAAATATTTGAAATGGTAGCAAGTTAAGCAAATTAACAAACAAACACACACATCAATTCACAGTTGAGAAAATTTCCTCTTTGCTTCTGTCCCTAGCTGCATATGATGATAAATTGGACAGAACGATTGTTATTGTTGTTAGCCGGTTGGTTGGTTGGTTGCTTGGTTGGTTGTTTGCTTGGTTGGTTGGTTGATATTTTGAAAAGGATGATAAAATTATAGAATAAACAAAGTTATTCTTATGAAACAATAATAACAAAAAAAAAAGAGAAAAATGTTTAAATATTATTCAGGCACATAATTAAATGCCATCAAAAACTTATGTGAATATTTCCTTCCGTTATTCCTTGTTATTTATAAATGTTGTATGTATTGTTTATGATGTTTGCGTGAAGTGAGTCGGTTGGTTGGCTGCTTAACAGTTTAACACTGCACGCATAAATGTACGAATATTAAGACTATATCGTTGTAATGCCTTCTTCTTCTGCTTCTCCTTTGAAGCTGAAAGCGAATGAAAAACAGAAAATACTATTTGAGGACCACACATGAAAAGAGGAAGGAAAAAAGGTAAAAATGTACAGTACACAAAACTGTTTTTCTTAACTTTCTCTCTATGTTGATGTTGTTGCTCGAATTGCATTTTTGTTTTACTAGTGTACGTAAATTTTTGTTATATAATTTCAGTTCACAGAAATACACTCTTACAGATCCGAAACGGAGAGTTAGTTGTTCATGGAATTGTGTTCAACACAGACAAACACACATACACAAGCTGTAGTTGCTATTATTGTTGAGCTGATTCTCGTTTTAGCATAACACAGAGGTTATATTAATGTCCTTAACAAGACAGGGAGAGAAATAGAGAAAGAGCGAGAGAGAGAGAGAGAGAGAGAGTGTGTGTAGCGGAAGGAACTAAGAAAACTGGCAAAGCTAGAGGATGTAAGCATGCATGCATATATAGAATTTCTGACTCAAAGAACAGCAGCAATGACAACATTGAATGAACGCTCAAACGTGCACACGCACACATATGTACATACACATATGTTCAAAGCAGATTGACTCTCTCTAAAACACTTGTACTGCTGTCGGTCTGCTTTCGCTACACTTTTCCTTACATTGTTTTCCTTGTGTTATTGCGAGAAGAGGTACGTACGTAGTAAGCTATTGCTAGGAAAAACAAGCATTTCACTTTAATATTAACCGGATATAAAAACGGACAAAATTCTACATTTATTTGATTTATGAGCTTTGTGTGCCTTCACTGCCAGTCACCACTATGTTCACAAAACGAAACCAACAAGTTCTTACTTCTTATTTTATTTTAGAGAGTTTCAAACTTTCAACATTTTTTTTTCCTCCTGCAAGAGACGACGGGAAAGAGCTACTTTTCCATTGCTTATTAGTATTGGGTTCGATAACATATACATCTAAAGTGCAAATAAACTTTTTCTTTTTGGGGGAAATTCATTCCTCAGATTAATCCATTCATTTGTTCGTATCGCAGAACGTAGTATTTTATCGTCAATCCTTGATAGTTTTACTGACACTGATTCTCGTCTTGGTAGGTAAAATTTTTAAGATCACAGAGTTACTTTGTTTACAAGCAACTATATGCATCCTTAGCCTTTGTTGAGGTATATAATGTTGTTTTGCACATGACCTTTACTATCAGTTACGTCAATCATGCATGCTTCAAAGAATTTAATAAAAGTTAGCAGCGAACTTAAAATGTTCTTTGAATAGTGCTTTAATTGAAATGTTTTCTGTCCATCTATGATCCACTATGGCATAAAGATGTTTTAACATAAAAGTGATTAGCATTGCTTCTAACAGGTACTTTCAATGATTTTTTAAAAAAATAGTTAGTATATAGTCTTGCGAATTGAGCCATGTCGGCAGTCCTTTCATGATGATCGTCAAAAATCAGAATTACATTAAAGCTTCATTCATAACATCAAATACGATTTTAATTTCTTTTCCTACTTCCGTCAAGTTCACTTGAGTGACCTCGAGTAACAACGCAATGATTGTGTGCTCAAATGTCAAGTGCTGTAGAGCTTTCAACAGAGACAATAACCCTTAGATGCTAGTGCTTCAAGACTGTAATCTTAGAGTTTATGTCTCTATCTTAATTACTGATAATAATATTTTGAGTTATTTCTCACAAGCGAAACTAGACTAGGCAATGAAGATACGTCGCCCTGAAAGTTAATTACTTTTTTAATTTAATTAAACTAACTGCTTACAATTTACTTCTTATATGTTCCCTTATACTCCCTTATACTCCAATTGAAAAGGCTATAACAAGTCCACAACTTTGGCAAAAGTAGTTCAGTTTAGTTACAAACGAGAGGGTCATGGGAGCATACCAACTTTACTTTAGAGCTAAAATAAATTTCGAGAATATTTCACTGTGCCAACGTACTCTTTTATGAAATGCCAGATACTTCAGTGTATCTTCTTTAGGTCGCTTACTACTCATACATGCACATAAATTTGCCTTCTTTTTTCTCATATGTGCGAATGTTTAATATGCAATTCAATTTATACTATGCTCGCACGGCTGTCATAATAAATCGTGTACTTACGTAGTTACATAAGGACATTTGATCGCATACATAAGTATATTCTATCATTACATTTTTTCTTCTTTATATCTTTTTTTCGTTTTTATTTTTTTTAGTTCTCTTCTTTTTTTTTTTTTTTGTATCAAACCTGCTCTGCAAGTCAACATTTTAATGTAATTTTTATATAAAACGTATAGTATGTTGACACTTTAACTTGGCATTAAAAAGCTGCAACGTGCGCATAGCTGTGCATGCATTTATAAATGTTACTATGTATGGTATGTATTAATAAATATAATATACATTTGTCGTTATATATATTGTAATATGCATATACATATATACATATCCACTTTTATACTTCTATATGTTATATTCAAGCGATGGCGTATGAATGTTATCAATTTTTACTCGCAAATATAAGCTGATGAGTGGCATAACTGCAAATCTATCTATATATCTATATATGTGTATATACGTGTATATATGCATTTGTCCCTCTACGTACGTGTAGCATGAACACATCAAATATACTGTCGTGTAATGCCCATCTACGCAAGGCATTGAAGAGATGCTTTTACCAACTCATATACGTGTAATCTGTACGTAAAAAGTATCCGGAATGATTAAAGCAAAAAAAAAAAATAATAATAATAATAATTTATGCACTAAAATGTGACCGATTCGTTTGCGATACGCCATTCGGTGGAGCATCCTGCAGCTTTTTAGCCAACTTCTCAATAGGTTGTCTTTTCAAAAAAATTGTAGCTTCAAAAGCAGAAAGAACCGGAAACCCGCCTTTTTGCCGAACCCTTTCATATCTCAGATGACAGCACGAGTTTTGTGAATGACTTTGAAAGATATATTAATTCCTTAACGTAACTGTTTAAGGAAATTTTCGGATGTAATCAACATTTCTCGTTCCTAGTTATTGTTGTGCATTTGCGTCAACTTCCAAAACACCGCATATGCCTCCGTATTGGAAATAAGCGATACGCCATAGGTCTTCTACAACATTTTCAACATTTCAATATACGAAATTTTTACTTTCAGCACACAACCTAGTACAACCCATTATTCACGTAATCTTTCTTTCGAAAAAATCTCAGAGCAACTGAAAGTGCGACAAATGAGAGTATCAGTTTAAGCACCGTGGACGACCTCAAATGACGCGCCGTAACCTGCCAGAGTTCTACTAATTTTTATCTTTAATACAATGAATTCCGGAGACTATTTGTACTGAACATTCATATAAAATTAAAAATTTGATATAAAATTTATGCATTGAATAAAAATGGACATTAAATAATCGTATAATTTATATGCGAAATTTTATCGTTCACAGTTTTAATTTTTTTTTTATTATTAACATGTTTATGCCTACTGAGAAAGAATACTCATTTCGTCATTCTATTTGTAATCCATAAAGGCGACCGCAGATAAGCCAATCTTTTCATGATCCAGTCGAATCATTGGTTTGTCAAGTTTAATTATCTTGCATTCGTCAGTCCGTCAGTCTGACGTTTGGGCTTTCATCTCAATAAAAGTTAAAATGGGGAACTTAAACTTGCCACCAGTAATCTTAGCCTATATCGACAATTCAGATATACTGGTTTTGCTTCGCTACCGGTAACAATGCGTATAAACTTAATGGCTTAATAATCCAAACTCGCCTATAGATATGAAACAGATATATTTTTCCCCTTCATTAGAGAGTGTAAAATGTCAATCAGTCAAGCAAAAGTTATATGACTCTGTAGTAAAGTAAATTCTCGTTATACAATTCCTAAAGGATATGACAATCAGAGGTGAGTATAAATATTACAATGGACAAGTGACTGTGCAATTAAAAAAATGTATAATATATAAAACATTTAAATGTTGCTACTGTATAATACTTAACTGTTACCTGGAGAATTGTAGGGAATAAGCCTTAATCAAGCGAAAAAACTCATTTGCATTATATAAACTGTTTTTAGATGATCTTTCTTTATTCTTTTCTTTTACACAATACCAATGACTTAAATTTCGGATTTTTTAAGACATATTACATTGGAAGTTTGATAAGAACAGTTCCAGATTATAAAAGTTTCAGCGGTGATTAAGGTAACGCATCTTCAAAAGACTTTCCAAATTTCGAAAACAATTTTATGCGACACTTAAAAAACGTCTACGCTAAAGACAATCAACTCAGTCAAGACCTATAAATGTGTCTATCTGTCTTTAGCCTCTTCTCTTTTCTTCGTGATTTAAATTTTCGGATCACTTTTAAGAATAAAAGAAAACATTTGAAATCGTTAAAAAAGCACAATAGTTATTAGATATCAATCTGAAATTTTTTCAGTTAATTATTCCTTTGATGTCTTCAATCAATGAAACATTTTACTTTTATACATGTTTATTTGCTTTACTTAATAAATTGATCGAAATTTTGAATGTAAGCAAAGAAGTAAGAAAATTATATTCGGTCGTGAGCGAAGCTTTTATACATATCACCGTGATCCTAAAAAAAGCAAAGGGCCTATATTTTGATGCTCTACAACATTGGGTTGATGGGGCTGATTTTTTCTATTTTCAGAATAAAAGTAGAAATTTACATGGCGTATGTGTGTACTTTATGAATATGAAGCGAAAAACATCGAAAGCAAACATATTCAAAGTTTTTTTTTAAAATAGACATGTAGGCGTGTTCTTTTAAAAGTTCGGCTCATTTTGAAATTCTTTTGCAAGTTTGAGAATGGGAGAATGTTTATCACATATAACATACAATTTGGCAAAGGGATAGATGGTCGGACGGACAGACATGATTAGCTGCATTCCGAATTTGAAACTGATCAAAAACTTATATACTTTATGGGATATTTGAAGCTTGCTTCTGTGCATTATAAAGGTTTTGAAAAAAAATGACATTATGAGACATGATCAAATTGAATAGGCGTGACTAATATTTATCATTCTTGTAGACGTAATACAGCGTCGCCCATAAAATTTACATCCAAATTTTTGTAGATTTTTCTGCAACAGTTCATGAATAAAAAGCAATACATCAATTATTTATTACGTTTGAAAAATAGAGTTGTTGTCAATTTACGCGATAACATAGCCATGTCCTTTGGCCATTTTCAACACCAACCTGCGTGCAAGAACTTCCAATGTGTCTGCCGAATTTGAAGTCTATGGAATATGTTTACAACTGATAGTACACGGACGGACAGGTGGACAAACGGACATACTTACATTGATTCAGAATTTGATGCTGACCGCGAATATATATACTTTCTGGGGTTTCTGAAGCTTCCTTGTTGGCGTTGCAAACGTTTTCACAAAATGAAACGCCACTGAAAAGGAGGTATGAAAAGGGGACATAGAGACCTTGTCCATGCGAAATGAACTATTTTGCTTCAGCTCAAATGAAACAATCTACACTTTTCTATATTCAATCTCATACGAGCGTATATGCGTATAATAAGATTTAAATTTTTCGTCTCTCTCTCTCTCTCTCTCTCTCTCTCTCTCTCTCTTTCTCTTTCTCCCCCTCTCTCTCTCTCTCTCTCTCTCTCTCTCTCTCTCTCTCTCTCTCTCTCTCTATCTCTCTTTCTCTCTCTCTCTCTTTCATAATTATTGAAGTTATTCAAAATTATTATGGAGAAGATTTATGGTATTAGCAGTAACTAGTAGAGTTCGTAATGCGTTTGTGTGTGAAAAAAAGGATTAAATTAATTGCTTCACAAATGAAAAACACTTAAGACTTGAAGTTCAATTGATGATTTCATGCAAATGAATCCAAGGTAAGCTCTCAAATTCACAAACAATAGTTTTTGCTAAGCAAACAGGTATACCAGCAATAATAATAAAACTAATCTTAAGCAAATATTTATATAAAACATAGCTAGGGATGTACCTACTCCGCAACTCTATAAAATTAGTTTTTCGCAACTATTCAAATATGCAAAACTTATCCACAACCAGAACTTTTCTGCACACACCTGAGGACGACTAAATAAAATTTATTCATTATTTTACCCGTAATCAAGGCAATTTTAAAAAATGTCTGTGTATACAATAAATGGCTTTGCTACTTACGACCACGATTAACGCTTTAAAGATATGTAAACCAGTGTGCGCTTAATGATATGCAGAATTACTTGCTGAATATAGGATTCACCGATAAGACTGAAATTTTAAATTGATCTACCCTCAGTAATATGTCCGTTAGCTAAACTTGTGGCCTTTTCTGAATAGTTCCATTAAAACCACTCAAAAACACCATAGCGAACATTGATTCAACATTAAACACCTCACATTACCTTATAGTTCAAAAATGGTAGTCTGTAGGATGCACAAAAAAAAAAGATGGACAAACAGACAGACAAGCTTCAATCGATTCAGAATCCCTATCTACAATAAAAATAAATATTGCATAACCCTTGTACAAGCTTCAACTTCGTTGTACTACGACCGATGTGGAGTATAAAAGTTGATTTTAGGAGGCTGAATTTTGTTGAAGTGGGTCAATCATATGATTTCTACCAAATTATTTCGAAGATATTTGCTGTATGCAAAATGGATAAAAAATTGGACAACCAACAATATAAACCAGCACATCCGCACCGAGCGTGAATGTCTTTAAGAGCGACCCTAAGCAGATTTCTTATAATCCTGCCCATAAACCCATCTACTGTATTTGAAAGCTTGGCTTATATGGATATCACGAATCACAAATCATGAACAAATTTTCATCGAGACTGTCTACAAGCAGTTCGCATAATCGATTCCTTAGTTGAAAAAAACTATACCTAACCGAAACCAATTACGATTTTCATATAATCATCTCAACTGGCGAATATCAGCCTCCGTTCTTCTAAGGCGGATAAGGGTTTGCTTAATGGCTCTATCTTTATTGTGGCCACCAATGGAAGATTAGGATGTTCTGATTTTGTCATTGTCACGTTTCCATAGAGCATTCGGAAATTCTCTTCAAAAATCCTATAAATTGTTAATATTTTTATGCTTTTAATAATAAAACTTTTTGCTTTGTTTTAATGTATACGATATATTGTATTTATGTTGTATTGTGTTGTTGTCTTATTTCATTTTAATTTTTTCTTTTTTTTTTTTTGTATAATTCTTTTGTTTTTGAATTTGTATTGCATGATTACATGGGGGAATCGTTGCTTACGCTCATTAAACATTAAATGTTTGTCATTATTTTGCATTTACATTTACGTATTTTTATTCATCCATGCCACACAAGCACAGCCAACCAACCGACATAAGTAAAAAAAAAAGAAATTGTACGGTTGGTGTAATAGTTTTTGATGTGCTTCAGCACCAACATTCAATGGTTTTGCTTTAATTATAGTTATTTTAATTGAAATTTTCGAATGTACACTTTTTAAATATTTGATTGGAAAACAATGCTAACAAGTTGTGTGTGCACGTGTGTCCGTCTATCTATGCATGTTTGAAAAAAATTTATTAAAATAAACGGGAAAATATTTCTAATTTAAAGTTACAACAAAATTTTTCGTGGCTTATTGAACAAATGTGTTGAAAAAGTTGATCAAAGTTAAACGATTGTTAGTTTAGAAATTTCATTTTCTAAAAAGCGAACGTTTTATAATAAATTCTTCAAATTTCTGCGTTTGACAATCTGAGCAATTAAGAGAAAATATATTTCAATTTTCTTTTAGAAAGTTACCAATATAGGGATTGTCTCATTATTTTCATTATTATTATTATTATTATTATTATTATTATAATTATTATTAGTTTATATTCTTTCAAGTTCACATTTTTGACGCTTTGCGTATCGTAAGAAAATTTTTAAAATTTATTAAAAAAACGAGTGAAAACACTATAGTCGGCCACGGTTCACCTTTACATACCATACACCATTTCGTTTAATACAGTTACCCATGTAACGGCTTTTCAAAGTACTTCGTTCTATGAGAAGTGGTCGAAAAAGTGCTGTCCAGTGCATCAAATTTAATCAAAATATTTGAAAAATTGTGAATTGCAGAAAAACCCATGGACAGGCGGACAGATAAGCTTAGATCGTCTTACAAAATGATTGTAAATCGAACAATATAATAAAACATGAGTCTGTCTTAAGCCTTTCTGGATGTTACACACGTCGGTACAGACTTAGGTGGTGTGGGGTATAATTACGGCTTAATAGCGCTATTAAAGCGGGAAGTGAAAATTCTTTCAAATAGTCGGGTGATCAATAAGCTTTTTAAATAAAATGTCTATTAGAGCTTTTGTAAATTGGAAGAGGACAACTAGTCTTCCATCAAACAAAAAATCCGGTGGTTTAGAGGGAGCAAAGTATCGCAGACTATTATACGTCAACGAATTGGAATCATTTTTGATTAAACTGTTTCGTAAGTTCGCAAAATTGTTGACGATATTCTTGAAATGCTTACACATTCACAAACTTTAAGTGTTTGGAGCGGCTTTTAGACTGGAGGGTGCTTATGTAGTCTCCACAAATGATGATGAAAACTGGCGGCTAAAAACTCGTGGTACAACTTAAACAAACCACAAACACTCTATGACACTAAAGTCAACATTATTCATAACATTGGTGAACTAGATGATGTCGGAAAACTTCTGCTATATTTTAAATAAACAGTAAACTATTTGAATTTGTAAATATTTGAAGTGTTTCCCAGTCGAATAGTGGATGCCGCGTTTCTTCGCAATGGCAAAATGATTATATTTGGATTACTCTCCACGAAAGACCGCAAAATGTCACTATCGCTAAGATCGACAACCTTTTTTTAAACTGAAAAATAAAATGTTTGTTAAGTTTCTACAAGCAACCGATGCGTTGCTTCGTTTCTGAGATTCACAAACAAAATCAAATATTTCGCTCAAATATTTCATTCAAATTATTCGCTCAACATTTCGCACCTAACTGACAAAGGATATTAGAAGTAAACTTTTTGTATCCCACGAAAGGTACGCCAAATAATAAGGCGCCACATAACATATTCTACGTGCTTGCTTTTAGGTAGTCAAATACGATAAAGATTTGCAGCAAATCCATTATTTGCTTTTTATTAGCAATTTACTTGAACTAAACGACAACAATCAATAACAATACCTTTGGCCTAATTGCTGATGTCAACCCAAGCAATAACAGATGGAAAACTAGCAAGAATATCTTAATGGTTAATTTGAGGACTCACAGAATCTAAATTAGCTTGAGATTGTCAACAATTTAATGTTCTTTTAGAAGTCATACGTCTGAACTTTTGGTATAAAAAAATTTCTTTGGACATTTTAACAACAAACTATTAGATAATGGTGTGAAATCAAGTCACATTTAATATCATTTACATTTTTATGAAGACTAAAGACGATGTATTTAATCAAACATTTTTTTAACTCTTTTTTCATCTTCTTCTCTTTTATAATGTGTTTTTTCTTTTTTTTTTTTGGTTTTCTTTTCTTTTATCATTTGTGGATGAATAATTTATTAAGCAATAGGTATATGGAAGTGGCTGCGAATTGCTCGGGCATCAGCAGCAACAAGAATAACAGCGTGAAGGCACAATGTATATATGTATAGTTTAACAGCGTACTTGTACAACGTTTAAAACTATACAGTTAACAATTGAACGTATAATAAAAATCAACACTTGGCATATGAGCCCACAAGGCTATAAATTGATTTCAATTGCCGTGAACGCCATAAAAATTTAAAAGATCGACAACCGCATATAGACACGTTTCGTATAAGTTAACAAGAGTGGATGAAAAAATTAAATGAAATATTGAATAGTTACCCGGCAGAGAGCGAGCAAAGTGAAAGGAGAGATTTTTGTGTAAATTGCATGCAAAAAAACCATAACTTAAGCATTTATATGTAAAAGTCAAAAATTTCCTACTCTATAATTTCTGGCAACAAATTGAAACCGCACTTCATCTGAATCATGATGAGGTAGGCAAAATTGGTAGAAAATTCCGGTAAAGCAGGAAATCCATTGAAAGAGAAACAGAAACAGACAAACAAAGAAGAACCGCATCCGCAATCACTAAAAATTAATTTCAATATTATTGCTTTAACCGAAACGGTTTACCTAGAGCGGTCATATCTGAACAAGTAGCAAAACTTGTAGAGAGAGCAGAGAAGGACAAAAAAGAAAATAATAATAAAAAAACAAGCATACGCCACAGAGAAAATCGTAAACGACTTTGTATTCCTGAAATACGTTCTGAATAAAACATTTTTGATGCATAAGCGTGAGTGTATGTATGTTTGTGTGTACACAGTTCAAAACGAAATAATTGCAATTTTTCTCCAAAGGAAAATTTTCCATATTTCAACGTATGTTTTTCCAAATTCTCCTTTTTTCTTCGTTTTAAAGGCCCAAAGCAGATATATTGAGAAAATGCTGTAAACATCATTCAGGAAGTAAACTGCGTACTGGGCTTTAATTTAAACAGCCAAAGTTCATCAAAAAGGGCCAGTCGACAGACCAAGTTATTTAAGTGCAAGAAAAATCGCTTAATCAAAATTGCACCGCCTATAGGAAAAAAATTCTTTTTTTTCGCGACATTGTAAATCTCATCAAAATGCTTAAAAGTTCGGCACGAAAGTAGCCTCGATTGTTATTTCGACACACCTATAATCAACGAAGAAATTTTTTTATACCCTACATAACTTGTGGCACATCACTTGTGTTTTTGCAGATGCACATAGTATCCAGAAGGATTTGAGATAAGCCCTCCTTTTATTTTACCGTTTTAAGTTTGTCTGGGCATCTGTCCGTGTGCCCGTCTTGTTTCAACATACGACCTGCAATTTTTGCGATATCTTGATGAAATTCGCAAGGATGATAGTTCGAACCGCACTATTTTTTCGACCGTTTTGATCAGTTATATAAATAACCGTAAAGTAGTGTAGGGTATTTAATAGTAGCCCGTGGCTCACTACAGTGTGTTTACTTGCTTTTATATAGATTTGTTCAAGCTTGTTCCCAAGCACCGAAGTGAGTACAAGTTTTCTTTTTTTTTATTTATTAAATTTTTGGCAAAAACGAAATTTGTGAGTTCTTGAGAATATTTGCATTTATTTTGCTGCGAACTGTATATATGTATATATGCATACAAATATATGAGCATGAGTGTATGCATATAACAGCAAAATAAATTACGGTCAAAATCCATCACTAACAGCAGGAATGAGAATATTTTATGGCTAAAGTTTTCTCTTCTTTTTTCTTTCTTTTTGGTCTTTACGTATCTATGCACGTAAAGGGTCAAACTAAAGAATAATACCAATGAAATTTGCACCCCACAAAAACTCGGTTAAAAAACAAACCGCGACAGATTAAAAAAAAAGGCAAAAACAAAAAATAAAACACTTTATTATTGTCCGTGAAAGTGCAAAAAAGAAAAAATACAACCAATTTCCAATGGGTAAGCATGCTTCCTATTTGCCGACATCATTACAATTTATCATAGCAAACATTACCCCGGAATGCAGCAACCAAGCAAAGGTAGTCAAGCTGACCCTCTCTCTTTCTCTCTCTCTCTCTATCTCTCTCGGTAAGAGCCGTTAAGCATCCAAGCAAAAGCGTAATCATTTCTCGACTATGCCGCCAACATACTTTTTTAATTTATGCGAAAAGTTTATAGATTATTTTCAAATAAGTTAAGTACGTATGTGTTAAAATTTACATTAATAACTATCATATGAAAACGATTGCAAACAACCTTTCTCATATGCCTTTTTTCTTTGCCTTTTTTCGCCATTATGTGCCGTGGCACTGGCATTAAAAAAATCATTTCTGGAGTTACAAAATTAATCCCAATACCGGAAAGATACGATAACACTCCTCATGATACGCTTTTCGGGATAGTGTCTTGTATCACATGTCAATCGCTTAACTTTCATTCAGTAAACTTCCAAATTTTTTGCTATTAGAAGAAACCGCATAGAAAATGTTCGAATTTTACTTTAACCAAACACAGCGGTTCTACATCGGATATGACAATGAGTTTGCTGTTTAAAATTATGCAAAAGAAGATTTTTTATATGGTATATAGCGATATACAAATCTAGGGATTTACATGTCGGATTCCACTGTTTTTTACTTTCAGCACCACAGCATATAATCCACAAGTTTAATGTTGATTGTAAAACGGTGGGATTTTTCCTTTCGTTTAAGTTTAGACTAAAATGTTTGAAAATCCTGAACCTTTTCTTTTCAAACTATGTGCAGCTCTTATACACTAAGAAAAAGCTACGTCTACAGCATCTGCGATCTAAGAAATACACACCAACAATTCAGGAGGTCGGTCGCGGTGACAGTAACTTAAATTAACTTCCATGAAGTCGTCTTATCTTATTTTCAATGTTGACGTAAAGCTTGGTATTTATTCCCTTTTACTTCGGAAAATAGCGAGCAAAGGAGACGACGAAATGCATAGTTTTTGATTATTAGTCTCTCTTTTTATACTCCACACCATTTCACCACTTGCACCACTTAAGTTTGCCCGGACGTATGCAACGTATAGAAGGCGAGTCTGCCATAAAATAAAAATAGTAGTAAGAAAGTTATACCATAAAAATAACAAAGTATGAGAAAGTGATTCAGAATCGATCTAAGCTTGTCTGTCCACCTGTCCACCTTGTTTTCTTATGTTCAAACCCCAGGTCGCAAATCAAATCCACCTTTGACTTGAAATAGATTCACGCTTTATGATTTCGAGGTAAATGATTCTGAATCGATCTGGGTTTATCTGCGCGTCTGTCCGTTTTACGTCTTTCTGTTCAACCTATGAGCGACCATTTTTAAGATATTTTGAAAATGCTTCGCATCGCAAGAGTTTTTCAATCATCTGCCATATAACGCATTATTTTGAAAAGTCGTTAAGAGAATAACTGTAGAGTAGCGCAGGGTACAACCACAGTGTTTTTGCTTATTTAATATCTCACTTAATGAAGCAATTTTCAAATCAGCCATGTATTCTAATTCAAATTTATAATAACCCATCAGTACTAAATTTAAGGTAAATCCAATATTCAAATATTTGATTAACATTTTAGTATAAATTCTGTTAAATCAGCTTTATTTCCTGGCAATACTTACATTTGCCTTGCAATGAATTCTCTGTTTGCTATTAAAAGCTTTTTGGCATTTAATAGTGATTTAAAAAGTAAACTCCACACTATACAAGAACTAAAGCAAAGGCTCCATGGTTTTTATGTTCAAAGCTTAAGATTATTATAAAATAATCAGTGTTGGTATTTCTAACAGAAAAACGAACGCAAAGGGTTAGAAAGAGGAAGAAAGAGAAGGAGGCAGAGAAGGAGAAAAAGTGATAGACACAGTGACAGAGAAGAAAAGAAGAAAGGAAAAAATGAGAAAGAGAAAGACGATATGTACAAGTTGTGCTCATTTTCTATTCAATTCGATTTAGTTCCATTGAATTTTACCGCAAATGCACGTAATGTTTAAATATCCGTATCGCAAACCTCTTAAAAACAATAAGTATTTCAAGCAAGTTAACCGTACATACATATACTTTTTTCAAACTTCGTATTGCTACTGCTGCTGCAGCTATTTCTGTTATTTCTGATGCTGGTAATAGGTTGTTGGTATTGTATTGTTTTTTTTTTTGTTGGTAAACGCCTTTTTAAAAAAAAAAAAGAAGCAAAAACCACATTACAAACTTTTTGCAACACATAAAGTCAATAGAGCATTTAAAGCTTTATTGCTTTTTACTTCTCACAGTCATTCTTCCCTTTTATATATATATGTATATGCACTTACCCTTAAGAGTGTACGCACAAGTCTACAGATGCAACGGCACTGTTTGTTTGTACGTATAAATGTATATATATATATATATGCATGTGTACGCGTGCATATAGATGAGAGTTTCGCAATTATAGTGTTAAATCCATACAATATATAACAATACAACAAAGAAAGGGAAAAGTTGAACAGCAGTGAAAAGTATCGTTTTGCATTAAAGTTCAATGACTTCGAATACGAAGGACCGAGAAAAACTTGTTTTAAAAAAGAAAGGAACAAGCAAAAAAAACAGAAGAACAACTAATTGAACCATATTTAGCATAACCACACTTTCTTTTTACCCCCATTTTTCAAGATGGGAAACTAATTTTTCGTACAATTCGGCTTGGCAACGTATTGCCACAAATACGCATTACCGACCTCGCATAAAATATTATTCGAAACTTCAGGCAGAATGAGTCATGTTCGTTTGCTTGTTTACTTCACAAGCTGTAAATTATCAAATTTTATGAAAGCAACTTCAATCGCTCGCTCATTCTCACTTCAACAGCAGATATCTACCAGTAAACACTTTATGATGACTTCTGCGAAACAATCTTTTATTTCGCGTATATCCAGACATTGTTTATATATCTCAGGAGACGACGATAACTCTTTTACTAGATAATCTAAAAATATTAGGTCAAAACTTCACACGATGTGTATAAACATCGACAATGTAGACTCAAATTTTTGCCCAAAACCCAAAACGACTGTTTTCTTCTTCTTCTTAAATACGAACAAGGTTTGTACTCTAAGAAGATCATCAATAGATGCGTGGTCTGTTGGATGGACGAACCTTACAGTTCACGATTTAGTTAAGGAAGAGAGACAAAATAAAAACCTGTGTACCTAAGAAAACCCGGCGCTAATCTAGTAACGTAGCCCGGCATAACAAAAGTATGAGTTCGCCAGGTTGCATTCAAACAATGAATTAAAAGGTAATAAAAGGTAATAAATCGCAAACTGCCTATAATACAGTGTAGCGTAGAGGGCTTATTTAAGGAAATATTGTTTGGACTTAATAACTGCGCTATCATAAAATGATTTTATTACTTCCTTTTTTCCCTTCTGGCAGATTTCGGGACTGAAGCTATTCTACGAAACAGAGCTTGTGTGAAGTATCAGCTTTAAGTGAAGGCATTCAGTTTCCTTGGTATAATAGAATATATAAATATTTTTTTTTTTAATTTACAATACTCGATCCTCTTGCGGCAATCCCTTTATTCTTCTAAAAATAGAGCATGATATGCCTATCACGCTAGCAACGGACCGATACTACGTACAATACCTACTTAAAATACTTGATAATTTTATTCGAGCTTATAAAAATTTACACTCGTATATATATTTATGTGTACGACAACTTTCAAAAGATACTTGACATTTAATGTCGTCCTGTTTCAAGCGTACAGAAACTTGTCATATTTCAAGACTAGATTGCTAGAGATATACAGATACAAGTCAGTCAGTACGTTTGTGTTATCATATTATCAAAACAACACAACTTATGCATACATCTCCCTTTTATAGTGACATGATGTTATTAAATATACAAATAGTTCTTATATATACAAAAATAATTCTACTTCGTTAACACTTGTACATAGATTTCTATCTTCTGATCAGATATTCAAATTTTCTTTAAATTGTAGATTACGTCCGTGTGTGTGCCTGTGTGGTTTTATTAGGTTTTATATATTAGATGATAAACATGTCGCATATACATACAATACGATAACTTAATCTTTAAAACAACAAAATATGAGAAATATTAATGAAGTCCCGGAATTGTAACTCATGTTTATAATAAAATACTCTACTACTAATAAATTAAAATTACTTATAGGGCCACAGTGTGCGAAAAAAAAAAAACGGCAACGCTTCTGAAATCATAACGCAAGATAAACGTTAATTATACACCACGTCTTATTACTGTTTTCCTATGTCGATCTAAACTTGTCTGTCCGCCTGTCTCTCAGATGCCCCTGCATGTGTTTTTGTGTTCGTCCTACAGATCACAATTTTTCAGATATGTCGACGAAATGTCGACGCGTTTTGGCCCAAGAACGAACGCAAAAAAATGAACAATAGCGAGTTTCGATCACATGCGTCCATTTTTTACACCCTAACATGTAAAGGATTTGTCATGAAAAGCAAATCTCTATATAAGTAAAAAACTTTTGCTTTCCTAATCCGAAACCATAAGGCCTTTCTTGCATAAGGCTGGCAAAAAAATAAAATTATCCTTGCATTAGTTGGCTTTTTCGCTAATTACGGCTCTAACAGCATTACTTAACCGTAAGGCTGCAAATTAAAGAAAATTCAAATAAAGAGCAAATAAGTGGCATGGGAGAGCTCACGTAGTATGAATCTTTGACACTTATTTAGTGAAACATTAAGTTCTTATTACTAGCTAATCTTACTTTACTTGAAGAATTCATTTCTTTGGTAAGAATAAATTATGTCAATAATAGTTTTTCTGAGAAGCGGCATTATTCTGCCAGCTAGTATTTAACTGCATTTCTGCATTGCTAAAGTAATATCTACGTGCATTAAACTCCTAACAACTGCGGAAGATATTAGGCGTACAAATAAATTCATTCCGCTGAAATTGTTAGCGTCTTAGAAGGTAGTTGACGTTCCCAATTTTCCCGAAACTTCAGGCAAAGATTAGTTATTAGTTAGTTATTGAGGTTTGAACGATCTCAGTTTCAGTTATTTACAAGCTGTCGTTCGGTGTGTATCAAAGTTTAAGGAGATGGATGTCATTTATAACACTGCATGCTTTTCTGCTTTTAAGTTAATTATGCTGGAGATAATGCAGTTAAAACTACGGAAGTGATTAAGTAGGCTTGGAATGAAATTGTACTAAGCTACGATAAAATTAAAAAGTGGTTTGCGAGATTTTGGATACAAAAATTTTACCCTTGAAAACGATGAAATTCGCAAATGTCCGTCCGTCTCCCGCAACAAAAACAAGGGAAATAATGTTCAGCTTAGGCTGAGGAGTTTTACCGCATCCCGCATATTCCGCAGGCCTGACCTCTTCCAATTACCGCTTATCTAAATCGCTACAGTAGTATTTAGCAGGTAAGCGGTTCGCAGAAGTTTGAGATGTGTGAAAATGGGACAAAGGTTATTTTGCCTCCAAACCAGCAGGTTCGTATCGTGTGGTCATCCATAAGGTATCTGATAAGCGGCAAAAGATCATAAATAATAATCGGCCATATTTCGTTTATTAATTTTTGTAACTAATATATTTTAAATAAAGTTGAATTTTATCGAAAAAACGGAACGAATTTATTTTTACACCTATTGGTTTTCGAAAGCTTTGAGTGTAAGTCAAGTTCTTTACCAAAGAGATGCTACTTTTCCCATTTAACATAGTTCCAAGAAGTGCAATGAAGGGAGAATAAAAGCGATACAATATCGTAGAAGAGTGCAGGTGAGGAGAATGCGCTACGAGCGAACCCACAGTCGAATATCGTCGATACACACATTTATCAGAACTAAATTACTTTAGTGTATTATATGCCGTCAGCAAAAACTGGTGCAATTGCATTGATCGTTGAAGTGAAGTCGATTTCTCAGCTCAATGATGCTCGGCTTCCTTTTGCAATATCCATCCCCAAAAATGTTGCAGTATTGAATTCTCCACTGCACTCAGAAAAGGTTCCTGCCTCCGATTGACAACTATTTGGACCAAGACCTTATGGTCTGTCCAACAACGTATTTATTTCCACAATGATACCCGCAAATCTTGTCTCTTATGTAGGTGGCCTCAACAGATCAATTGTACTTTCGATGGGGAGTCGTACTCAGTTAGAAATATGTTTTGTTGTTCTTTCGTGGGAATCATTTATAACACGTATACTTCTGGATAATCAATGACTATCAGCTATCATTCCTCTTAAAAGTGAATCCCCTTCTATTGCGAGTCAGCAAATCAACAATAGATGGGTTACTTAGTTGAGTAGAAAAGATTCATTCACGTGATGGTTTTTTTTCCTTTTCCGTGCGTTAGTTTTCAAAAATGTTTTATTGAATATATATTTCCAATAATTTTTGCTTTTTTTTTTTAAAGAAGCCAAGTTCTCATTTGCCTATGATATGTTAAATTATTTCGCTAAGGGATTTTGTTCTGCATTGCCCTCAGGTATATGATTGTCAGAATAATAATATTGACAGAATCATAGCCTAGCTAAAATAAGAATATGTGCTGTTCATAAACGTACAAAGCGGCAAGTCCTTCTAATCTGTAAGCACTGAAAACGCTAAAACATAATGTCCTATAACTTGGGCTCAAAGCCAGACTATATCCGGCTGGACGTTCGTTCACATCAATCATAAAAACCTTTCAGTTCGAAAACATCGTCTTTTGTTTTACGCAAATAGAACGCTACCTCCATAATTGCTTCCAGTCATGCACTTTTCATTTTTGTTTCTCTTTTAAGCTGCGTTAATTTTTCAGAACATTTGTACAAATAACCATTTTTAATATACGCAAGTGCTGTGTATCAGAAAATTTAGCCTAAACCAAGCATTGTTTCTATATCTATATCTATATTTATTTTTTATTTTGTTGTTTTTTGTGTACAATCTATCCGAGGGAAAAAATGCCGTCGTTTGTTCTTTTATTTTACTTTGATTGCTACCGCAAAATGGTTGCGGTAAAATAACTACCCCGAGGGTTTTTTTACCGCATCATTAATTAGAACTGTTATAACTCGCCTGTTATTTACTTCTTTTTTTCCTTTTTGACACTTTTAATTGTGTTGCTAGAGCTAATATTAAATGTTGTGTTGAAAAAAAAATAAATAAATAAAAATAAAAATAGAAATTCTCTAAACTGTGCAGAATATTTATTTGTTGCGTGTACTGCATATGACATTTAATGCCGACAACATGCAACCATTTAACAGCAACAAATTCGCCAATAGCCTGGTCAGTTATTCGTTGAATTTCATTGGCTTCATTTCTGCGCCGTTATAGTACTGGTTTTACTAAGTTCTGTAGAATGTGAAATTTTTGCAATTTCTGGCTCCAAAATTTGCTTGCTTTCAAAAGGAGTATAAAGTGTACAGAAATGCATAAATTTAATATATAAATTTGCACTTCTTTCTTGGGAAGCTTACAAACTTCTCTTTCATATGATTTTAAGGATGTAATGGATATGTAGTTATATAGATATGCAAATATTCATACATATGATATACATACATACATACATACATACATACATACATACATATAACATTATTTTTTAGTTGTTACAGTCACCTTGGCTGAAGAAAAATCATTACTCTACAAAGTGTACATTTAGATATCAGAGTCATGATATTAACATCAATCCTTCTAAGTCATTAAACTGTAGACCGCGGGCGGTAGAGTTACAGCTACACGCCCAAAAGGATTTGAGAAGGATCCATTAAAAGTGATTCCGAATCGATCCAAAATTGTCTATCTGTCCGTCTCTCTCCGTTCTTCTCGTTTTCCTGTCTTCAAACGGTAATTTTTGAAATATTTTAATGGAATTCGGGATACTGATGTGTTTTTGAGCCACAGGACGAACTCTATTAACATTGGTTCGAATCGGAATACTTTTTCAAATAGTTCCCCTATAATGCTGTGTAACATATCTCGCTACATAAGTAACTATATTAAGCAAGTGATGCATGGTATTTAATAGTACAGCTATATTGTTTTTCTATGATTATTACACAAAGACATGTTTTAAGCAAAAATATTTCAATTTTAATGTACTTTACATCTCTCTATTCATACGATATACAGACATTTTGTCATAGCTAAATCCATCTAAATTCATTTTCAAATTTCAATTATATTCTATAGCATTTATTGATTGCATTTGCGTTTATTGCAAGCATATATTCATAAAACCATTTTAATGAATAATGAATCATCTCTCATATAAATTTTATAATATTTTATACTTATTATGTGTAAACATTTACTTGCATTTCGTATTGATTTTCTATGTTAACCAAATTAACGTTCATTTAGTGCCTTTATTGTAGAATTATGAAAAATTTATTTGTTGTTATAAAATTTTCAATAATTGCCTTTAGTTTAATTTGGTCGTCTATGAATGCATACATAAAAGGGGAAAGCAGCAGCAAAGCAGTGGAGACCATTTTTTTGGAATGTTCAAGTACTTACGAGACTATAAATATTTTCATTATTAAATTGTGTGTTTAGATTAAGTGAAATATTTCTCATAAATTTAATTTAATAAAATATTTTCATATAAAAATTCAATTTGAATATTTCGGCAATAAATGAAAAACGCAAATTATAAGATATTCTCTGAAATTCATTTAAATCATCGTTTAATAAATACAACAATCGAGCACATTTTTGTTGACAGAATTCGATTTTTTTACATCACAAATATTTATTACAATCGTTTTGCGGAAAACCTAAACTTTCATATTTTTCCATAAAACAACGCGGAACTAATTGCAAATACAACCATTATATAAAAATGTTAAATAGAGATGAACGTAATGACAAGATTGCAAATCCTAATTACTCTTAACCAATACCTACATATTAATAAATAATTATCTACCGCATTCCACTTAGATTCTACTTAGCGCGACGAAGAGAGTGAAGAAAGTAAAACACAAGAAAAAAAACACAAAAGATTGACTCTTAATGATTTCTTTTCTACTTAGATGCTAGAGCAAGCAAGGACGCCGACAACCAGTTAGAGATTTTATTGCATAAAAAATAAGCCATTACAAGGTTGGATGTCTTTACTGTTATTTTTTAAATAGAAAAAGCAAAACATGAATTCGTTTTATTGCCGATCTTAAACGCGCACTTTCTTTCCTCATTCCTATAATTCAGACCATTTTCATGTTTTTATTCAGCGCCTTGTTGACAAGTTTGTATTAAATTTAATTCGATTTTTGAAATTTGTTTTGCTTAGTACTAAAAAAATTGAACCATGGGATTTTTACGGTGTACCATTTTTTTTACATACGCATTCCTGTAAAAATCTCTTTATTGTCCTGCGGCAAATTTCTCTAAGTTTAATGCCCTGCGGCAATTAATTGATTCTTGTGCGTTCACTATACTCAAAAATAATTGCTGAACAGTTGGCCACAACAATGTCAAGTTCATGGAAGGTCATCATTCCTACTTTCAGCGTTACCTTTAGGGTGATTTTTACAATTGCATACAAATGCATTTCCTTACAAATGCATAAAAGACAAGGAAAAACACCCGAGCCACGGTCAACCATAAAATACTCTACCATACCTTACAAATATTCATATAACGACTTTTCAAAATAAGCCGTCATAGGGAAAATTGTCAAAAACCATTTTCAATAGCTTTCATCCTTGATCCAAAATACATCAGTATTTCATCAACATAACCAACTAAAAATTGTGGCCCGTAGATTAAATAGAACGACACAAGTCGGAAGCCCGGACACACAAGCTTAGATCGATTCAGAATCATTTCCTTCAGTATAATAAAAAGTGGATCCATCTTAAGTCCTTTTGGGTGTTGCAAACGTCCCCATAAACTTAACATGCCCTTGTACCGGAAGTTGTGTAGGGTGTAAAATCGAAATATTTGCTATGTCGTTAAAAACTTTTTTCACTAGCAGATGAAGCTTGATTGCATGTTTTTTTAAATTTTGCTTTCTTTCAATTTTTTTTTTTTATCAGAACACGTCGTCTTTAGTTTAACACCAAGTTGGATTTTACACTGCGGCCATATGAAGATAAAAATCGGTATTCCTCTTTCATTTTATCAACGATTTCTTTGCGTTTCTTTGAATAATTTGATAGGGCGCACCTAGGGGAGAAAGTTTTAACTAAAGAAAGAGCTTCCCGGACAAAATAAAGAGTTTCCGAATATTTGTGTTTTACATAAACAGAAAACCGACCCAGTTGCTGTGCTGTGAGCAAACGAAAAAGAGGTTTGATGACCACTCGAACACGGCGCCGAATAGTGTGTTTTGTTGAACAATCTGCTGACTGTTCAAGTTTGCCGAAATCAAGCATACCAAAGTAGCGTTCAATAAGATAATGTTCTCAAATAAAGTTAGCATCGCGCATACTGAAGACACAGTCGATCAGTGTTATTTTAAACAAGAAAAGCAATTAGCAATAAAAAAAAGGCAAATCAAGAAAGTAAACGCTATTGGTCGCTGCACACGCACTTATTATTCAGGCAATACATATATTATACATAAGGGATCTTTAATGAATATCTCAAAATATATCAACTGGAATACTCTCTTCTTCTGCGATTTTTGTATAGGGAAGTAAACATACCCACGATATAAAAGATCTTTGACACATCTATTCAATATAAATCGAGGGTAGACTCGTAATATAAATGTTGGAAAGTATGCAAGATTCTTGGGTATGTTGAAAAAAGCCATTTATAACAACTTTTTCGTTACTTGCACGGAAAATATATATATTTTACAAGTATTTGAACTGCAGATGTATAAGCATCGCAAAATCTATGAACCATTTAAAGGTCCTGCATTAAGGAATGAAGGCATTAATGTTTTGCGTATAATATCAAATACGGTTATCGTTTCTTCTCTTGCTTCCGTCATGTTCGCCCAAGTAGCCAAGTAGGCAAGAGATCCCAACTAATAGCTCAATGGTCTTGGGTAGAGTTTTCAATAAAGCCAATAGTTTTAGATGTTAGTGCTTTAAAACTTTAGTCTTTGAATTTATTTGTCTGGGTAAATTAACTACACTAATAATAGCAATAAATTCAAAACTAATATGAGGCATTCGCAATTGACACCGTCTTGAATACTAAGAAAATATTACTTATAGGTGTTCTACTATATTATAATTAGTTTGAGCTCTCTTATTAGGAATTTAACTCTTTCGGTCTATTAACAAATTTTTGCTTAACTAAATTAACTATCTTACAACATCTACCAACCGTGGACAAAATCTTACTTACGTTTCCTGTTGCAGCACTATAATGCATTCCGTAAAAATCAGCTATATATCCTTTTGCAAATAACGTAAATTTTGTCGTTATCCCCATTGACCTAAGCCAAGGCAAAAATAATTGTAAACGTATAGTAGTTTAAATTTTCATTATATTAAATTCTTTCATGTCTCTTTCTTTCTCTCTCTCTCTCTCTCTCTGTATATATATATACAATTAACGTTCATTTGATGTGCATACAAGTACAAAAAAAATGTATTATCCATGTGCACACAAACACTTAAAATAAATTTGTTCTCAAATGCATTCGTTCGTATATCTGTACATGCGTGTATGAACGTGTGTATATGTACAGACGATTTAAAAGCGAAAGTTCATAGTCACATATATTTACAAATAAGGCTCAAAAAATTTCTTCTGAATAGCTTAAAGACCACATAATGGAACAAATATTTCATCTATGTATGTACGTATTCTACTGACCTCTGCTTTCATGCATGTACGTATGTTTAGTGCAAAGGGGCATCTGCCTGCATTCACATATGAACTTAAACATCTGAATGAGGCCAAACAAATAATAGAGGCATACACTGACATATACGCCTCGAGGGCTAATAGGTTATCCACAATGAGTTTGTCTCTAGACTGCATAAAAAACAGTTAAGCGAACAAAAGTTGAAAAAAAAAATGTGATAAACAATAAAACTATGTGTTTGAAATATTACCGAAGCTCTGAGTTCTCTCTCCCTCTCTCGTCATTAAAAAGCAGTATTTTATTAATTCATAGGTACTGTAGCAAAATGTGGTAAACCACTGCATTACTATTTTTAGTTCTTGTGGAATTTTTATTATAATTTAATCACTCCCCACGGCATTGTTAAAAGTGTAAAAACATATTTTAAATTTCAAACTAAATGACCTAGAATTTAAAAATTCATATGTGTGTACGGCCAATATGTATCTAGGCTGCTAGTTTTGTGTGGAGGAGAACATGAAGAGTTGAGCAATCTCTTGATTGAGAAGGGCTTTAATTATTAAAGAAGGATGACAGACAATGTTATGAAAACCGTGAGAAGCGTTATTACCTTTCAGATCTAGATCCGCTTTATTAGTTGATTAAAGTTCGGCTTACATTTACCCTCAATTTATGGCATAAGTAAACGTAAAACTCTGTGTTTACTATGAACACTAACGTTGGCTTGTACATAACAATTTTAAAGCCATAGGCAATTATTCAACTCTAACTACTTATTTTCAAAGTATCACGTTAGAGAGGGAAACAGTACTTACGAGTTTACGGTATCGCTTTATTAGCATTTCCGTAGAGAGAATTCCACACTTAGTTTATCCCATTGATGGCTGGTCGCTCAACACGACTTGAGTAACTTACTGATTGGAATACCTCGCTCTCAACTGACGCGCGTCTGAATCTTTTTTGATTATCTCTTCCTTATTCCTTAACTATTTTTTGAGGTGAGTGTTGTGGGTAACAGGCCCCAGGATAAATCTATGAAACGTTCTTACTAACGCTCGGAGTGTGTGACTGTTTTACTTTCCTATCCACTACTCCACCAATTCCAGTATTCTGCTTGCGAGTACTGCAATTCACTTTGTACCGACCAGCAGTAAGCCAAGGAAAATAGTTAGATTTGAGTGAAATTCAATAGCGTGTAGAAAACCGACACATGTGTTAATTATTGCTAGTGGGTATGCAATAAAACTTGTGCATGAATACACTGCATCTGATGAGAGCGAAGATAACAGCACATGTTGACAGCGAAACGAACAGATTGACTTTGCTTCGTTATAGCCTTTAATTTTATTTGTTCAAAAACATCTAAAAATGTTATCATTACCGAGGACTGGCGTGAGAATGAACGGGCAAGTGACCTAAGAATAAATTGAAGTCGTTGGCAATTCAACATTCGACCGCAATGTACTCGCAATAGATGTTTTCTGTGGTTCATTGCAATCTAATTCTTTCTACCCGTGAAAGTGGTGTCGAAATAATATTGTTATTAATAATTTAGTCAGAGAAACAAGTTGAAAAACCAAAGTCTTAAAGCAACAGTATCTGAAAAGGTTCTATTTTAACTATATTTTGATTTAAATTCTTCTAAGACTTCCTTAAACAAAACTCTGTTAACGATTTAATAGAGTTTTGTTAAGATTTTTAGTTCGTGCCTTTGCTAGTTATATTTACATATAAATTCACACCCTTAAGATTTGACTCAAAATTTTGAGAATATCAAGAGATTCAATAATACAGGCGATTACAAATTCAACATTCATAAAATAAGCTGAGTTTTTCATATCGTTGAAAATCGAAATGAAGTTTCACAGAAAATATGTAGTACCTTTGTCCAAGTAAGTAACTGGAAATTGCAGATAATTCTTTTTCTTATGCCTTTCACAAGTTTGGCTATTCGTTAACACAGAAGTTTCTAAATCCACTTCGATCTTTCATTGAGGAAAGAGAAGCACGGCACCACCTGTAAATATGCAAGGGAGCGCATAAGGGAATTACCAGACAATGGACCACTGCAAATAACTCATCCAAACAAGTTTCAACAAGTTTTTAAAATTTTTATCTCATGAAATTAAAAAAACACTTAAACTTTCCCCCAAAGTATTTTACGGTAAGAGATATGAAAAAATTTCAACTTATAAGAGCATATAAAAATTTTTTTATACGGGAAACATAAAAGTACCGAATAAATATATTTAACATAATAAATAAATACTGCATCTTTTAAAGGATAGATAAACATCATAAATTAAAAAAAAAAATAAATAAATAAATGCATTTTTCATCTCCAACATAATTGTTTATTTTCTTCTTCATTTTATAACTCCGATATATTCGTATAAATAACTTCTTACGATGGCTATAATCCATAATCGTAGAGTAAGAAAAGAAAGAGAAAAAAAACTGTCATCCGATATAAACCACTTATTGATATTAATACATCATGTAAGCACGTATGTGTGTACATATATTATTGTGTGCCAACAGAAAGAAAGAAAGAAAGAATAAAAAATTAAGAAACAAAAAAGTCAAATAATACACACATATGCAAGCAAGGAGATGTAGAGGAGATTATCTGCAAAACCTTAAAGTTATTATGAGCATAAACAATCGAGTTAAGGGCTTAGAAGAAAACAAAACATAAAAGAAATGAATAAAAATTGGTAACGTATAAAGAGAAAATTATGAAACTTACCAGAGGGATAAAAAGGAAATACCACAAGATAATTGAAAGGAATTATGAAATTAAACGAGCATATGCAGATATTTAAATAATATAACGGATATAAGCAACAACAAGGGGTCAAAAGTCGACATCTGACCATTCGTGTGACGTAACGAAGCTAACTTGAGTGAAGGGATAAAGCACATTGAACCTCTTAACACACTCGCTCCCTCTTCACTGCTTTAAGTGCCTTTATGAATTCAAGACACACAATGCGCAATATGAAAACAAATCATACTTAGTTTAACTACAAAAACTCGTGAGGGTCACATGCTGACTTACGTACACATGCACACATAGTTCAATAGCGCAAACATGTGCATTTGCATGCAGCATACGTGCTTGCTGCTTACATTCAAAGAAATATTTGTCGACATTCTTCCAAAGAAGTAAAAGCAATTTTGTTTGTAGGTAAATAAATTTTCAAAAAAAAAAAAAAAATCCAATTCAATCTTACCGCAAGCACATGAAAATATTGGATCTACAATTTCACATAAATTGCTTGCACATATGCATGAGGAATTAAAAGGGGCAATAAATCGCCAGTTCAACAGAATTCGAATAATTACAGAATAAATGTGTTAGCATGAAAATGTTCTGGCAAATTAAAGACGTATTCACGATGAAAAGTTCGCCTTTGCGGTAAAGTCTAAAGCTTTCATATTAGTATTATAAGCTTAATAGCTTACATATCAAGAAGTTACTTATGGCTAACTTCGCAATTAGCATATATTTTATACCACATACGAGACTCTCAGAAAAGACTTCATAAAGCAAGAACATTCTCATTCAGCTCGACATCCAACTTTCTTTCAGCTTGATGCATTCTTCCGCCAGTTTGTTCGCCTTCTTTCCTGCCCGACATTTCGAATCGAAAAGCTAAAATATATTATTCTCAGCTCAAATCCTTGAACGAACTTTGAAATTTATTACTTTTAGATAAAATTCTATTTTCCACTCATATGTCCAAACGAAAAGATTAGGTTAGTTTACCCTTGTAGTTGTAAGTATACAAATCTTCTTCAATTTATAAACTCACGTGCTCTATCACAAATATTCTCAATTGTTGCAAGAAGTATTAAGGTTTAAGCACGTGGCCGAACGAAGATGTACGTTAGCATCAAAAGACAATTTCCAAACTTTCAAAAACATTACCAGCGCACACAAAACACGTGACATATTACAGTATTAAAAGCATGAAAATCCAGTTTAAATAGCAAGTTAACCTTATCACGTTTTAATTCGCGTAATCTTTGAGTTGAAGTCATGGAAAGTAAAATAAAGTAAAATAAAAAATAATAATTTTAATAGAAACCCAATCAATATAATTTTACTCTCTATTCGCCTCTTACCTTTTACGCACTACTTTTAGTTTCTCTTTTTTGCGTTATTTGATAGTCGCAGTCTGTGTTTTAATTCCTCCTGAAGTTTCTTCACTTATCAACGTCTGTCAGTTAATCACGGAATGGCATGTACTCTTTAATGTTTAAACAATAACTTACGGACAGCCAAGATTAAGTCGATTCAAAAAGTGATTCCGAATCGATCAGTACAATGAAAGAAGCATGTATCTCAAGTCATGTTGTATGTTGCATAGGTTCGTGCAAACTTAATGTACGCTTGGACCACAGGTTGTGTGGGGTATAAACATTATACAAAGTTTTTCATCGGAATATATGCTCGTTTACTGAAAGTTTTAATATAGTCCGGCATAACAGAAGTTTTTATTGACTCGCATAAGACGCTGGAATTGATGATAACTTCAGCGTATTGGTAATCCACACTTCTCGCGAACTAAGTATCTTTGCTCTTTTTGCGATAAGTTTACGGCATAAGTTGCCAAAAAAAAAATTGTGAACTTGCCTGCGTATATATATATAATGCACGACATAAATTCCATGTCAGGCCTTCAATGGATTACAATCTTCATTGACCCTTCGTCAAAATCGTTAACAATTAGAATAATCGCATTTGTTTAAGAAAGAAAGAAAGCAACCCAACGCTAGAAATATAATCCACGAAAATGATTCATGTGCTGCGCCATAACACCATTAAAAGTCAAATTTGGCAAGGAGGATTTTCAAAGAAAAATTCTATACTTATATATATATATATATATATAACTATTTACTCAAACGTCAATGATTGATTAAGATGGCAGTGAAAGACGACATAACTCTACTGGCTTGAGACTACTATTTAAGGAAGACGTCCGCATCAATGAAACACTTTTAGCGCTTGGAAATTGCGTTAATAAATTAACCGATGGCCTGCAACACACACCGTATCGCTACTCGAAGAAGAAGCGTTGAGAAGGCAATTGCCAGACCTTAATGGTAACTAATATGACGGTGACCTCTCTAATTTATGAGGATACCTACGCCACGTTAAAATATGCCGCCGGTGCAAAAAACAATTCGCATAACTTTACGACAAAACATTTACGACAAATCAGCTGTGTCGGAAGGCTTGTATGTTATAAAAGTGAATAAAGTTATGAAGGAAAATGATCGTTTCAAACGACCGAACTTAAAATTTCCAAACGCTGTAAATAAATATAAATGATAAAAATGTCATCCCGTTGGCGGGTGATCAATTTGGAAGTAAATAATATTTTACATAAACTTTGAATGTTTTCGAACATTTTGTTCACGTTTGCCTTTCTCTTACATGATGGTTGGAGAGAAATCTTAAGACAAAAGAAACATATGTAAAACGCATGGAATATCGTTCGATTGCGTCGACCATTCGCTTAAAGACGTGGCCAGCTAACCACGAAAAATCTGCAAAAACATTTATTTACTCTTTTTGTTAACAATTTATGTTGGGTAACGCAGGCATCGATTTGCAGTTAGACTTAAATAAGAATAGGTTGACATGATCGAAACGAAATCGGAAAATTAACTAAACACGGGACTTCTCTCTTTCCGCTCACTGAAACCGCATTTCGAATGTAAAGTGAAAATATAAATCAAAAAACTCAATCATTTTAGATGGTGTGCAAATAAAACACAATCATGACCTCTATTGTAAAATGGCGTTATTAAACGTAATTGCATATAGTCATAAATAAATTGTCTATTTTTACGCAATATATTATTGGAAAAAATATTTATATGCATATGCATTTAATATAAATGTCACAGAAAAATTTTTCTGTCTTTTCGTTTTCAATAAAAAAAAAATAAATAAAAAAATGAAAATAATGGAAAAATATATTTATACGCGCATATAGTTAGTGTATGTATGTATGTATGTATGTATGTATGTATACATACACAAACGAAACCTTTTATATTTATTACCAATCAAGGCAACTATCCAATTTAAGACCAAGCAGTAATACGGGCAATTATGTCGGAAAATAATATACAAACGTCAATCAAATCTACGCATATATATATATATATATATATATATATATATACACGCCTATGTAGTGTTCGCAGATATAAAACGAAAGAAGAGTATCTATGAAGAAAAAAAAACCACTGATACGAATAGTAGGTTGAAATTATGTTGTCATGATGACGGGCTTGATGATTATATTGACAAAGTATGCGTTCGTCCGGATTGCGCTTTTCAGATTGCTTGGCTACTGAACGTATAAAGTTCAAAAATAATTGCAAGCCAATGAATTGTTAACACAATTGTTTCAATAATTGCTAAAGCAAAAATTGAAACTGAAACGAAACCGAGGTGAAAGCATTCCAGAAGTCAGGCAACGTAAAGCAATCACAATTGCGTGGCGTGGCTAATAACGTGGGGGGGTGCAGTAACTGTATAAATAAACACGTGTACGCTATGGTCGCCACGTGGAAAAAATATTTCTACTATGCACAAATCCTCATCACCACTGTGCACAAGTGATTGGGTGGGAAGTAATGAAAAGTCAGAGGAGAAGAAGATTACAAGAACAAAAATTATGCTTAATTGGAATTAAAAACAGCGAATGTAGGCGTCAAAGTTTCATCAAAGTTCCACACCATACGTGTATGGCAAACTAATTGCTAAAAGCCTATCACACACTGGTTACAAAGCCAATAGCGAAATAGCCAACTTAAGCACATGTGCACGTGCACGTGCAGGTATGTTTCTACAGGTATCTTTTTACAGGTATCTCACATAGTGTGCGGTGTACTGCGCATACGTTTAACGAGAATGTTCTTCACTCATAGTTACTCCACAAGCTGTTATGTTTGCCTATTAAATCCATTATGTATGTAGGCTGAACAAAAGGATTCGCTTTGGATTAAGACTTGATTACTCATCCACCAACTCAATAATCACAAGTTCGGCGACTGTCGTTTGACTTTTCTGATCGATTCGTTTATTTACATATTGTTCCTATACCGATCGATTCAGCATCACTTTCTGAATTATTTTCTGAGACGAACTAAGTTTGTCCACATTTGTCCATGTATTCTAATGTTCAACCTACAGAAAGAAGATTTTTAAGATATTTGGACAAAATTTGCGACACCAACGATGAACAATCTTAAAAATGGTTCGAATCAGATCACTTTTTCGATCCCTTCTCATATACCTTTTTATTTAATGGTGGGCCATGATTCAGTATGTTTGTTTGAAAATTCTTTTCTATTTATTTAATTTGTATTTGTGGTATCAAAGTTAAGTCTGTGATAATGAAAGCCTCTAACTATTCTTCTCACATCCTCCATCCTTATGAATCGCGTCAGCTTGGAAATGGTTTTTAATCACACGTGTCAAGTTGAAATTATGCCAGCCTTTCTGGTCGATACGGAAGTTCAGACCGACAGCCGAATCAATAACAAATAGGTTTTATGTTGTCCCTGATGTTTATGTTTGGCACCTATATACGATATAAAATAACCCATAGGTCGCTATTCTTTCGAGGTGGGTAGGAAAGGACACGTAAAAAGTTTACTAAGTCGCGGCTAAAACTATAAAACTTGTATACAAACGCTTGTAAACGCAACAACTTAACAACAACGATGAATCGTTGTCATTAACGCATGATTGACATGAAACGGCGCGAATGCTTTGGCAAAGTTCCAAAAGATGTCTACGAAGTTATACACATGGCTAAAATTCAAGGTTTTTCTCTTTTTTTTTTAAATCTACGTTATTTCGCTGCACGTATATATATATAAGCATCAGTGCCTAGGCATAGCTAAGTGTTACAAAACATCAAGCGCAAGTAACACCCATCATTCGATGCCTGGCACAGCAAACGTATTTTGTGCCCTTCGTTTTGCTTTTTAAACAGCACAACAATAGCAATAACCGGCAAATCCATTCCGCTGCTATTCGGTAAATATGTCGGAAAAATTATCAAATCACGTCCTCTGAAAAAGCGCTGTTTTTAAATGCGATTCTGTGATAGATGGAGCGAAACATTTCAAGCCCTCATCAATAACTATAAGCATTTGCATATTACCCGTACACGTATACATGTATACAAGTATTTTGTGGTCGTGAGCTGAGTTTTGGAATTTGTGCGCCCGTACAATATATTTCAAATGTATGCCAATTAACAGATGCAAAGCGGAAATTTTACCCAGTTTTTTTACATTTCTTTATTTGCTGTTTTTCAATATAGACCGGTTCACGTACACACGCACGCACGTACGCCAACGTTTGCTTCAATCTAAAATCTTCTTCGTAAATGTGTATGACATCCTTTCATTTGTGAATGCGTGTGTGTATGGTTTTTTCTTGTTTTTGTTTTTTTTTTTTTATTATCCTTCTGCTTCTCCCTACATTGTGTTGACGTTTCCTTTCGTTCTCCATCCGATTGTGTTCTGCTTTAGAATCCTTTCTATTTGTTTCCAATTTGGGTGAAATTCCACTTTTTTAACGTTTAGCTGTGTTTCCATTTTTATTATCACTATCGGTCGCTGTCGGTGTATCCTTCATTTCGTCTCTCATTGAATGTTGTGTTCAATTGACAAGTGGTTTATGAAAACCGCAATGGATTGACAATTCGTGTGCGGTTTTTCCTTTCGTTTTGTGTCTGCGCGTTTATCAAGTCTGGCTGTACACGCGATATGCCTTCACATCTGCCACATAACATAGTTGGTAATAGTTGCTTATTTTGCCGTCGATAAATACAAGGAAAAAAAACAACACAAACTCTCGTTCACATTTTGTTGACTTAACTGGGTGACAGATGAAATGTTGTTCTACTTTGGTGAATAAAAATTTGAAGGAGACTTTCATATATAAAGAGAACATACGAATATTACATAGCACTTCAATATTAGACATTTTTGGAATTGCATGAATAATGATTAATCAATTCTCTGCTATTAAAATTGAGCTAATTCTGAATGCTATCACCACAAATACTTACAAGGTTACTTATTCGTTTATGAAGCAAGCTATGAGCAATAGTATCGAAGAATATATTATCAGAACGTACTAAAACATAAATCTAAAAAGAAGAGTTTCTCAAAGCATCTCAAAATATAATTAGGAATTTTGAACGCATTCTGCAACATTCTCAAGCACCCGTTGATTTGCAAAAGTTTAAGCTATGGAGTTTGAACTCACAGACGTTCTAAAATGAAATGCTTGCTTCATTTACTGATAGAAAGATACAGATTACAACGAAAATGCACCGCATCTACCACGAAGCGCTGATGGCAGATTTTCCAAAAGCGTGACGCAAGTTTTTTCAATTTTCCGAACTAAGCCGACTTAGAGGAAGGGGGAGAGATTGTTCAGTTGTTGTTATTACTGCAGGGAGTTAAAAAGGAAGAAATTTTTCTTTTGCAAAACAAATGCAGTTAAACTAAAAAAGAACATTATAGTCGGGCCGG
The DNA here is from genome assembly GCA_000688735.1 of Glossina austeni. NCBI lineage: Eukaryota > Metazoa > Arthropoda > Insecta > Diptera > Glossinidae > Glossina > Glossina austeni. Next base: position 83,364 of record KK502543.1, on the reverse strand, counting down.
GCCGATCATTACACCACTTTGGCGAGCGCAATTATTCAAAAGTTTGTTAAATATTTTCCGTTTAATTGTGATTCATAAAGTCACAGGAAACGGATTCAACCAATAGGTTACTTAAAATAATAAATCTTAAATAGCTTATAAAAAAACTATTGATAAAATCAATAAATACTCTGTTCGGTGCATGTGGATGAAAAGTACTTCAGAGAGATACTTTTGCATTAATATTTGCTCTATTTTTAAAAGAGCAAAACTGACTTTGTAAGTCGATACGCGACTGTGAATGGTACTTGAGCTTACTACTGTAAGAATTCAAGCAATTTATTGGGGCTCGCCCAATATTCTATATTGTATAGAATGGAAGAGAAGATGGGTCGAACACGAACCTATTTCACATTTTCCTTAATTATGTTTATTAAATATACTTTGATATTCTTGAAAACTACATTTAAAACCGTAATTAATTCAATTGAATACATAAAAGTATATTTCCTTATAATCTTTTAAAGATCTAAAATAATACTGTAGTGTTCAGCCGACCGCTCCAAATCAAAAACAAAAAAATTCAAAAGACTATCATCCGTTTTTGTGAGAAGCATAGGCAACTTTCCGAACTAATTGTTTTCGAAGGTGTTGCGCAGTTCCATTCAAAATTTTTGGACTACTTGGATGCAATAGTTTGGAATTGAAAGCAGCCAATTTTGAACTTTTTTCTTCTATTCTTAAATTTAAAAAATGTTTAAAGTGATGTTTGTCTTCCTTCAAATAAACGAGCCTCAAGAATGAGTGAGTAAACTAAAGTGCCACGAGGCAGACGTATGCTTAAAAAGACTAAATCAGAGAAATAAAAGATTTTTTACTTTTATTCATTTTTAATTGCTGGCAAAAATAGTTCCAATTGCTTATTAAAAATAAAAATTTTTGTTCATTTTTAGTATGATTATTTAAAAAAAAACAAAAACTCTTTAGAGAAAATATTTCAAAAGTTGCGACCCGTAACTTGAACGCAAATTTACATGGACGGATGGTTAGAGAAGCTTCACAATCATTTTCTGAATCGGTCGGTATCATAAAAGGTCAGTCAAGGTCAGGCTAAAGCCTTCTGCGTGTTACGTACGTGCGCACAAACTTAATATATCCTATAGCGCAAATGGTATAGTGTATAAAAACTAAATCAGAAATATAAAAGATATTTAAATCTTTTATTCTTTTTTAATTGTTGGAAAAATTATTAGAAATAAAAATTTCTGTTCAATTCCATTAAAATTATTTAAAAAATAAAAAATTTTCTTTAGAAATAATTGCCGGTGTTACATAGCTAGCAGGTTTGCATCGCATACTTTCCCCTTCTTTGATATGAAGTTGTAATGTATATGTGTTTGCGCTTAAATACTATAGATACATATCCTGAAAATTATCAGCGTCAATAAATATAAATTCAAAATTTGTCTTACGTTGAATGAAATCCACCCACATGTCTGTCCTTTATATGTTCGAGTCACAAAAACATCCACATATAGGTAATATCTCTGTTTTAACATTAAAAAAAAAAAAAAATAAATAAAAGAAACGTAAGCAAAAGAATGGAAATCTTATCAATATTGCAACACACCTGAGTAGTTACTTATACTGTTGTGCTTTTAAACTGACTTCACTCTCGGCAAAACACACACATATCTCACCTCTGCTTGACAAACCACTCCTTCGGTTTGGCATTTCATGTCTGCTGCCATACATAGTTTTTAACAACCAAAAAAAATTCAAATCTAAAACGAATTTCGGTTACCTAACACCTCGAAGAGTTTTTTGTGATCGCGGTCGTGGTCATATTAGTGGGCTGAACGAAACCATTCCGAAATAAATTTGAGATTTAATAAATCCTCGAACCGACTCTTAAATCAACATCTCTTGAGTAGCTTCCAAACATATTGAAATTCGAAGGTGTCTCCTTATTGTACGAAGATATAGTAGATGGAAACGTAATCTGTGGAATCAAGCCAAGGAAACATATGTGTAATTGAAAAACTTTTCCACAGAAACTTTGGTCATTTTGGTTAAAATAATTCATGAAAAGAATATATTTTGTAGAGCGAGTGACAATATCGCCTACAAATGAAATGATGATATTATTAAACCCTCAGGTTTGGATATAAAAATACTTGAAAAAGTACTAGGATTCGTGTTACCCTCTGGATACTTGCATTTTGCCATCAGCATTCCTATCAAGTTCTTATGCGTGCATATACGATGTGGAGGTGTGTTCATGAATATGTGCAGTTAATGTTAGACGTGTATTGTTGGTATTCTTTTGCAAACACTCTTCGGGTTGCTGTGAATACCGATAATCCTTTAAAATTGCAGAAAAATTCAATTCATGAAAGCCATTGCTTTTCTAGCAACAACAATAAAAAGACCACAATGACAAGCATTAGGGAATGTTTTTTTTTCCTTTCTTTCTTCTTTCTCTCCCTCTCTCTCTCACTGTTTTGTGGTAAAGTGAACGCGCATACATACATACACGTAATTGTTGCACATATATCTTTAATACACAATTAAATGGGTATGTTACAAGAGCAGGTGCAGAGATGCAAAAAGGAAAATTCCGAATTCACAAAAGATGACAATGAGAACTTTCATCATTGTATTACAAAAAGAAATTCATTAGCGAGCTGGATATTGGTAAGAATTTCAGGTAAAAGGTAAGATAAGATATCCGAGTGAAGAATGAATGGTACTAAACCAAGTCAAGCCCAGGAAGCTAATGCGAACTTTTGAAAAATCTTGCTTAAGCCATTGCAGAATAAATACATCACAGTCTACAGAATTAAATCCTTAATCCTTAAGCTTATTGTATACTAATATACAAAAATGTACGCGACGCCTAAGGGATAAGGGCTTGGCATGGATGTTTGGGGGAGGGGATTGAGAATAACTCGTAGTTTTGCATATCAAACAATAATCGATTCTCCCTATTCTACGAATGACGTCTTGGGATCCGCCCATAGCATGTGCATGCTCTTGATAGTTAGTCTTTACGCTTCCATTCATAAGGGAATTATTTGTTGCTTGCATCAAACAAACCCTGCAAACTCATGCATACATAAATGTAATTGATAGAGCATAGCCACTTTGCTACTTACATACAAACTGGCAAAGAATTATCACCCAAGTCTTTAAATATTGCAAACGAAGTTACTTGTATTTACAAGCCTACAAAAATCGAGTCCTTTATAACTTCACTTTACCATTCCATATGTCAAGTTCGGAATGTAAGCAACAATATATTAAAACCAAATTGTGATCCTCTGTCGTAGACAAGCACAAAAACGAAAACAACAACAATAACACAACAACAACACAACAACCACAACAAGCATGATAATTGTTTATCAATTTTGAAATTGCTGTGACTTTGTGCTAAGGAGCATAAAGTGTAAGGAAGGTTACCAGAAAAAAAAAAAAAATAAAAAAAGACGATAAGCATGTAATTCCAATTAGAACAGGAATAAAGCTCTTGCTTGATATTCTTATGCAAACAAAAGTATTATACAAAAACCCGAAATTCGTCATTAACATACGCAACAAGAAGCAAACAGTTAAACGTACATGGAAGTTCAGTTATGTAAGTATGAAAAGGAACTAAATTCTGTGAACCGATTTACTATTTTTTGTTTTATTTTATTGCAAATAATCAAAGTGTCTCGGACACACATTGTCCGGTTTAATAACATTTTTGTTCTTAGCCCTAACCAGACCACGTTCGACCTTTGACATTCATTTGATCTTTGAACTTACATTGTCTCATTGTTTCTGATTGCATTTTCACAGCAAACCCTCTTCGTTTTTCCAACAAATCTTGCCACGATGACCTTGCCAGGCTCACAATCAGAAGAGAACTCCAAAATTTGGGACAAAGATGCGTTGAGAAAGCGTACGTACCATCTAAGAATGTTAATCACAGTATCGTATCCAATAATCTCTTGACTGGCAAGGAACAGAAATAAACTTCATACATTGGCTGCCTAATGTGTCTGCTGAACTGCCTCTCCGGGCCGCAAAAATGAAGCTACTGCCTTCAAGTCTGGCAGAAACATTGGATATTTTTGCAGGTAGGTGTGGAAGGGGAGGTATTTTACCTTTGAAATTTTGTGGGATAACTTTATTACATCAGTCAATGAAGGATGAGGGGTATATTCATTGTGACAAAATGTTTGCTACGCCTAGAGGAAACTTTAGAGACCCCACAAAATGTATACATATTCTTGATCATCATCAAACTCTGAATCGATTTAAGCATATCTATCTGACGCGCGAATGTCTTGACAAAATGAATATACCCCTCATCCTTCGGTAAAGGTCGATATCTCTTCTTTGCTATTCTAATAAAATATTATTTTCATAGCTCTCACAAGCAATCTAATAATGGATAACGGCAGCAACGCAAAAAACAGAAATTATGAACTTTCGTATCCTAGTGCTGAAATGGCGCGAAATGTCCCATTTGGGTTCAAAGAAAATTTAAATTTCACTTCGGGTATGTATGTGTCTAACACTTTCCATCGTTTTTATTACTAAAGAAAATCTGTCGACACCTCCCAGTGAACGTGTAAGAGAATAAGAGCAGCGTAATGTTGAAGAAGAAAGACATGTATGTGAATGAATTCAAGAAATCTTTCCTGATTAGAAACTCATGTACATCGTGCACAAGCGTATACATGTGTATGTGCATGACACCGGCTGTAAGCGGGATGTCTGAAGCTTATGCCTACCAATTATAAATACACCACTGGGTGTAATAAAATTTTCGAAAGTTTTGAAAAATGGGGGAACAAAAGCAAAGAAAAATATTACGTTCACATTTACATAAATTGTAAACATGTTAAGGATATCCAGGAACAAGTTCATCTTGTGGGCTTAAATAAAACTTTTACTTTATTTGCAAGACACCATTTGCTTAAAATATAAAGTAGAGAGTTGTTTACGATAAAAGCCGAGGAAGAAAAGCAGATACGTTCACGCTTAAACAAGTGAATAAATAAGAAAAACAAAAAAGAGAGAAATTTAAATAAAAATCTCGTACTACGTTTTATGTACAAATGCCGACGAACACGCATAGATTACAAGTGTTAATATAACGTTATTTCAATTTTTTTTTATTCATCAACGAGAAATTGTAAGTATACTAATGTCATCAAGTTGTTAGTAACTCAATGAAAGATGATTTAGACCTTACACAAAAGATATATACAAACATATGCTGTTCTGACAACCAGAGTGAAATCGGTTTGTGAGCGCAAAAGAATTTCTTTATATTTCTATGGTGAAGGGAGCGTCAACATAAAACTCATAATGAGTGTAAATATGATATAAGTCCATAATCCACAAAAGTTAAAAATCTATAATCGAAAGGTCAAAAAGAATCGTAAGCAAAAGATAGAAGTAACGAGCATGTTTTTCTAGTGGTGAGTGTTCAAAATTCGTCTCCTTATCTTTATCTTTCTTTCTATTTTGATGCTGCAAGCGAAGCACCCCAGCATATTAATATAATATAGAAATAAAAAGAATAAACGATACGATGAGGGGTGTTGGGAAAGATGTAAATTTACACACCATTAAGTAGTTTACAAACACTTAAACACCGACAAGTAACAAACCTATAAGCCATGTAGTCATTTAACCAACGAACGAACCAACCAAGCGACCAACCATTCAACGAATCATTGAGTGCTTAGAGAGCAACAGTCTGCTATTAAATAACCGACAACCGACAACCGACAACCGACAAATGAACAAACAAACAAACAAACAATAACAATATTCATAATAGTATGGCGCGCAGAGGAGGCTTACATGAAGAGCTTAGACTTTCCTAGTACTTAGACAACGTTGAAAAATTAAGCGTATGCAGATTACTTTCCATAATGTTATTCGCCTGCACAATGCATTTCTAATTTCTATTGAGAAGTTATAAGAACAGCATAGAAAAGTCAAACAATTTTATCAATTCCTTATTGCTAGTCTTTCCTTTTGTTCTTTGATTCTTTTTTCCCTTCTTTTTTTGCGAAAAGTTTTAACTTAAGCAATTTCAAATAAACGCTTCTCATAAATAAAGTGTGCATCTGTTCGAGAAGTTTTGTTCTCCACAAATGGCAAAATATGTGTTTACCTTAAAAGTATTTACCCTCTTAACTATTTCCATACCCGAAGTGTTTTTGCAAAAAGTTGAAAAATTTGAAATCAGCTTTCCTTTCTTCTTCAAGTGCACGATTTTACCACAAATTAAAATTATAAACTTCTTGTAATAAAAGCAAAGACGTTGCAAGCCCCTTACACCAACCTTTTCACTCGAAAACAATGAACAGAAAGGCAGGCATTGCTTTTTCCTTGACAAGCTTAATTTTAACCGTAAATTCTACGTAGACCGAAATTGTCTGTCAGCCGAAGATGCTCTCTTTGTACCTGACTCAACGTCTTGTCACCGAATACATTGCGAACGCAAAGCGTATGCCAGAAAAGGATATCATCTCTGCCGCCTTTCATATCCCGATTTGAACCATGAATAATGTAAACAGTAGTAAACAGTTATAGGGCATACAATTGACAATCAAAAAATGCGTAATTTATCCTAAGCACTAGAAAGTATAAACCTTTTTGAGGCCACCTTATTTCTCTTCTGGCTCACAAGCGCCGTCGTTTTAGTTTGTTTGCCTGAACGTTGCAAATGCTATTTTAATAAAAGTGGGATTGCCTAGTTAAAAATAAAGGGATGAAAGGAAGGGTCTCCAAATATGGACATGTACTGCTCACATCGTATGAGCCCATAGAAGCCAAAAAGAAGTGGGGAAAGCGAAAGAGGTAAAAGAGGAGGTAACGGTTTGTTGCTGAATTTTTTGCCTCTCTGAGCGGGAATAAATCATCATAGTTATAGCTGGGCCGATAAAATTTAAATTGTGCAAAATTTGAATTGCTAAGGGACTTGGACTGTTTGATAAATTTGTTTTGAAATCTTTAGCATTATCTTCGCAATGCGAATTTAGCTAGCAACGACTTTAACCAACTGCCCTTAAGAGAGCTTCGTAAGCGTTCTACCAGAATCGTGTTAAATAATTAGGATCAAAATATTGTTGGATTTGAAAGCTTACTTCGTCCGCGTTAGGAAACATCAGATATTTTTGTGGACACCTCGTCAGTCTATATGAAAGTACCTTCCGAATAAGACAAAGAACTTCAAAATTATCTTTCCGGAACTATTTGTAAGAATTTTTTGCAGTTTGATATGATATAAAAGGAGTTATGATATGATATAAAAGGACTATGGAAAAATAGGAAGATCTCTTTCTTCTCTCTTCTTTCTTCTCTTCCTTTCTTTCTTACTTCTTTCTTTCTCTCTTTCTTTCTTCGTTCCTTCCTTCCTTCTGCTAAGGCGTCTGTTAAGGGAATTAGGGTTAATGTCTTTGCTAATTAAATTCAAATTTATCTTCAAACTCTTAAGTTTATTTTGCAAAAAGAAGAAAAACAATATTTACAAAATTTGTTAAATTCTGATAACTCTCATTGAGGAGACGCTTTATTCAGTTTGAAAATCGTTTGTCGAAAAAAGTTATCACTAATTTCTTTATTTTCTCGCTTTCACATTTAATCAATCTTGCTTCGGTAAATCTGAGTTAGTTGAGAAACAACACTTAGTCAATATAAAATTTAATCAAATGTATTGCTACAGCGACAGACAAACAAATAAAAGTCAAGTACTACCAGTAAATCCGACTTATAAGCGAGCTTACTTATCCTATATCTTAAAAGTAAAACGAAGTGACCTTTGTGAAGGCAAACTTTAGCATATTATGAGAGAAACAGTTTCCATATATTTTAAGAATTACTAAGATGAAATTCGTCTAAATTTATGCTTTTTATCAGAAAGGATAAGCAGTTCATCATTCATTTTGAATTCTAACGAACCACAAACACTATAACCAAGTTAATGTCACTCTCAAATGGAAGGCAGCCAGTTAAACTGTCACGCGTTTAAACTTACAAGCGTTCGCATAAACTTCGAGTCGCACAATATCATTTTCTTATGCATCAAGTATTGATGTTGAATGGGAAAGTCGGAGACTAAGAGTCAATTTAACAAAGCTTTAGTTGGTGTCATGAAAAAAAGCAAAACGACATGTGCAAACAAACGATATTTCTTCCAATCTATTTTCTTCTTCATATTATTATTCTTTTTTCTTCCTGTTATCTTTTTTTTTTTGTGATGGTGTTGTTGTTCTTTCAAATAGAGGAGAGAGGCTCTAAGATGTTAACGCGGCTGCTTTACATTCACGTATGCATTTACTGGCATTTATAGGTACATATTTACGTGCAAAATGTAACTGGAGCAGTGCTTGGAGAAAAAAGCGAATAAAATAAATTGAAGCATATCTGGTGACGTTTGACTTCCCCGTTCATATACTTGATTTACCGAATTACAGACAGTGCATGAATCGTTATAGAAGTGTGTTTTACAACAAGTGATTGGTTATAAGGCAGAAGTTCCCAATTTCAAGTGCTATGAAAATAAAAATTTAGATTAATTTTTGAAAAACACGTTTATCGCATTAGTTTGTTTGTAATCATATCCAATACAGATCGAGAACGTCATGACCAAAATTGATAAAAGTTTGGGAAATCCTTAACGGCACACACATCATACAGTAAAGTTTATCAAGATAAAAGCACTTTGTGTTTAATAGCCCTTAAGTGGATATGTGGATGACGGTAAGTAAAGTGACCTTGTTTGCTAATAGTTGTTTTTAACATCACGCGCGTAAGATATGTTGATTTTGAAAACACGTTTGTTGCACTCTAAATCTGTTCAGCGTCATCTATTTGTACAAGTAAATCCACTTTTCAAAATTCCATTGCTCATTTAAAGTGTATAACAAAAATTTAGAAGACAGGAATAAAAATCTCACTCAGATGAGAAAGTTAAAGCGAGATGAATGAAATTGCTTCTTATGTTACCAACTACGAGACAACATGTGTATCGCGTTATTATTTGATTTTCGAAAATTTGGCTACAAAGTGTGTTAAAGTAAAGGGTGTCCGAAATTCGTCTTACGGTTTGTTTAGCCGCACGTATGTCCACCACGTACACGCGTGGCCGAGAGTGGGTGGAGCGTTTCAGGTTAACTGTGCGTACAAGTTATATGTGTGATAACGTTTGTCTGTCGGCGAAGTGAGTACATATTGTCTATTTAACTAAACAATAGACATCGTGACAGCCGGAAGCTAAAAGCCACTCATATGAACGCGACTGGAAATATTCACTTAACCAAAAGTGTGATTTTGTCAAGGAATTAATTTAATCGATTAACACGTGCTTGTTTACATGCGATAAAAGCCTACAAAATGATGATATAACGTTATCTTTCTTTAGCTACTGATCTGTACGTGGGTGTAACGCGATTGCATCGTAACCAAGTAGACCATTATTATCTAATGGCCATCGCTACTCGTTGAATCCAGCAACTAGTAAACATTAGTGCGCACGCATACATGCATATTAAAATGTCATCTCTACATATACATTTTCTAAATATACATTTTCTAACATTTATGCGTTTGCTGTTATTTGCCTCGTCACTATCAGGTTCATCATCCCATACATATATATATCTACGTATGTTTATAACGAAACGGAAGGAAAGAGAGAAGAACATATCCCTTAGAGAATAATAATGAGACAAATTACAGATGAACATACGTACATTAACCGATTTACGGCAAACTAACTACGCTGTGCATATGCTGTGCGGCTACCCAAACAGATTGTATCTGTTTATGTGTGGCTTTGTATTATTCGTATATGCTAATGGTATTGTTAAGTGTCAAAAACCAAAACTTAATATGAGACCATTCGAAATCCCCTTACGACACAGTGGCCAAATCAACTATTGTACATGTTTTGTGATGTGTGCCTGCTAACTGTACAACACCACGAATCACACATTAACTTTTGCCGAACTAATGGCATTAGATTGCCAAAAGCCTATTACAAAATTGTCGTAGATGATCTTAAAACCTTCTTCGTTATCAACTTCTCGCATAAACCTAAGCTTATGCCTTTGGTCACTTCTAGCACCTGTCAGTGGTTAAACCTACATTTTTACACGAACATACACACACTCACGCAAACACGCATAAGTGCCTATCTCAGCTTCAAATTACCATATTATTGTCATAGTAACAGGTTTCGTTATGAACACTTGCATGTAATTTCAATTACATGCAAGTCTCTCCAACATGCTATGTTACATATGTTGGTTTTGCTATGGGTGTCTTGCCAATTGGTTCTTGGGCAAATATTAAAGTATTTATATTTAGTTACTTTGGCATATCCCTTAACATAATAAACTGATTTTAATTGCATAAATTTGTGTATGATCTGATCATAATTCAAGTTTTCTACTTGAAAATGATGTTCTATTAATTAACATAAATCTTAAACGTATTAAGTGCTTTGAAAACTTTATTTGCTTGCTACATGAAATTAATTCACCTAAAAACAAAATATTCAGCAAACTTAAAATTTAATAAAATTTAGTTTCGACGTAAGAAATTATTTTAAAATTTTATTCAAACACAAAAAGTGATTATATTAACGCCGACTATGTACATATGCTAAAAGAATATGTAAGAAAATTATGTTCGATCGTAACCGAATCTTTCATATCCATCACCATTATCCTGAAAACGACTAAAAAAAGGAAAAGAACAAAATTTTCATACCTGCGTGGACGTAGCTGACTTTTTCTATTTTCAGAATTAAAGTACTAAGTTTATATGGTATATACGTTGTAGTTTATGACTTACAAGCAAAAAAACACGCAAAAACAATTATATTCACAGCTTTTGTTGCGCAGACGTGTAGGTGTTGTAGGACCGTCCTTTGGCCGGTTTGGGTTATTTTCAAATACATTTTTCCGGACGGGGGAATGTTTACCACAAATTCTACACAGTTGGGCAGACGGACAGATGGACACTTAAACAGACGAACATGTTTAGGTACATTCCAAATTTAAAACTAACCAAGAGTTTATGTACTTTAGGGGGTTTGCGAAGGAAGCTTCTACGCCTTACAAAGATATTGAAAAAAATTAAACTTTGATACACTATAATGTTAGATAGGCGGGACCGATTTTTCTTATTTTTATGGAAGTATTGGACCATCGCCTATAGAATACACTTTCAGATCTAGTAGAAGCTGTAGTTTATGCATAATGGCCAAAAAAACAATTTGTTATTCCTTTTGAAAAGCACACGTGTTCTCAGTTTACGTGGCACTGTAGGCGTGTCTGTCCACCGATTTGACCCATTTTCCATACGAATCCGCGTACAAGAATTTGCAATGTTTTTGCAAATTTGAATGGGCAGACGGACGACCTTAAATCAATTCAGAATTTGATACTGATGAAGAATATATACATTTTATATGGTGCCGCATCCTTCGGTGATGCTAAGAACATGTCATCATCATCATCAACGTATAAGTGGTCAAACGCAAAAAAAGTATCAATATTCACTTTCTCTGCGAATGAAGGACAAAAAAAGGGAAGCAAAATGCTTCCAACTTTGTTTCTTGCCAGTTCTTATCATTCAGCATAGTATTGTGGTTGGCTAAATTTATGCAACGTATGTAAGATAAATATGTATCAAAGATCTCATAAACGCCCTGAAAGATATCTTTAAAGATGCAACCAGATTTCTTTGATTGTTTAACTGTTCGTTTGTCCATCCGGCTAACTGTCCGCCTAGTAACTACGTTCCCCTAACTGTATCAAGAGAATTAAACCTGCCATGAAATCTTTTTTACATATTTTTTCAAGTTCAAATTAACTCGTCTATCAACAAGATCGATCTTTAGCTTCGTTTCAGGTTTAATATTGTAATTTTTATTTTAAAATATTCACTTATTATCAATTGTTACTAACATTCAGAAATGAATTCAAAACTTCCTACACACTTACATAGACATACAAACTTATTTGGATTCTATTGAGCTTTGTGCAACATGTTCGGTCATCAAATCCTCACCTACACTTAAATAGAAACCATAATATTTCAATTTATTCTCACAATGTAGTAGAATGCTACCCGTTTCAATGAGAAATTTTCTTCCTTCTCAGACTAAAACCCACATGAACTTTCGAGTTTTCGTCACGTTTAAGCAGACAAGCTTAAAACGTTGCTGTCAAACTCAATGCTTTTCGATCAACTCTTACATCTTCTAGAATCTGTCAGGGTTCTCCCATCAGCCTAAATCTATTTCCTTGTTTTCATCTTTTAAAATTTTAATGCGCGCTGTTACGAAGTAAAACTTGCTTTTGACTTAAACCCTCTTAGCAATTCTAATCAAATAGTAGAAGGATAACTTTACGTTACTTAGCGTAAAAAAAAGTGGTCTCCTTTTCTTTTCAGCGTTCTGTCTACCGTTCAACATGTTCATGCTACCACTATATATGCAAATGTATAAAAATTTCGTGTTTGCTGTTGACGCCATATTTACTTTTCGCTATCATTTTATTTAGGGAACAAAGAGAAGACACAAAAAAGGAAAAGAAGTTAACACAAATACAACGAAGCAGAAGCAACGAAAAATAAAGGATAGCGATGTCACAACGGCAGCGCTTTGTTGATCGGAATGCATGCAAGTACCGTTATAAGAAAAAAAGGCCTAGTGAACTGATAAAATTTAAACGTGATGACTAAAGATTACATTATTATAATTTAAAGTTCAATTTAAGCTGCAGCAAAGCTAAATAAATGAATAAAATATGTAACAAAAATTTAATTTCATTATTTTAATTTCTCATTTTAATCATACTATCATCAATGCAACCTGAACTTGACAGAAGTATTGTTGTATTCAAATACAGATTTACTATGTATTTGTATTTGTAAAAGACGTAAAATTTATCAGATTTTTTTATTCAGTCCGTACTAATAACATCGAGAGTTCATAGAATTCACTAACCTAACCTATGTATGGATTTGTGTGTATGTATATGTTAATGAACGAAACAATTTTCCGCTTGTGTTAAAATATGTTTTCTCAAAATGCTTGAGTTTCTTTGCCGTCTATGTATTCGGTAGTTGTTGCTATTGCTGTGAGCATTTTTATTGTTGTGGAATTTTTGACATATTTTTATTTTATTTATGTTAAACGTAATGGCAACAGCAGGCAAGAATATGAAAAGAAAATATTATACTAAATAGATTCTTTTATAATGCATATTTTATTTACTTTCAGGAAGGGAAGAGAAGAAGCACTGAAGCAATTGGATTCTTAGTGATGATATCAATATTCAATTTATTTATTCAGATTATTTGCTATTCATTTACAGCAATAATGTCTTTTTTTGATTCTAGCAATTTAATATTAAAAATATTTGCATTATTGAAAAAACTATAAAGATGTATTTGTTTAAATTCATTCTCGCTAATGTATACATTACTCACATCATAACGCCGAGCTATATCCGCAAATCGATCCACATATTAAATGCTGAACGGTATTTTCAGCCGAAAGCAAAAATATAGTTCTCTCAAGAAAGTCTTACTACTCAAAATATTTTAATTAGTATGCATAGTCATACATGTTAATACTATTATGCTTATCGCGCTCTTAAATTTCATTCTCTCCCTCCCAAAAATCTTGACTACATTCGCTTTTAAAGTAACTTAACGGAATCTCTCACTGCGGATATACTAATTATTCTTCTGTTACTCTTCTTCTTTTTTTTTTTAACACAAGAACCTATACATTCATTCATAAAGGGATATCACTTAAATAATTAGATTTTAATTCGCAATTTATTAACTTATTAACAATGCATTTGTCTATTGCTTTTTTTATTAATTATGGGAAATCTTCTATGTAACGAGAAAACTATTTTCAAGAATCGTAAAGAATTTGTAAAAGAATTTCATTTAGAAACTATATAACTCGCAAGTCTTCTTGCCGTCGTTGGTGTGTTCACAACCAATCTCAGCATGTTACTCAATTGAACAAAAGCAATTTCATCACCAATTAGTCAAACACAACCTATAAATCAAAAATCAAAAAGTCTAATAGAAATCATCAATTAATTCTACATCACCAAGAATTCTTAAAACTTTGAAATTGAAAACTCAAATTACGTTACTGGATTATGGGTCTAAAGTAAAATATGCAGGCCTAATCCATTTCTTTCTACAATCAAAAAAAAAAATATGTGTACATAACTCATAGAAATAAACAATTGACAACAACTGACTTGTTAAATTTAATGACCGAGGGAAAACGTGCGGCTAAAAGAGAAATTTCTTGAAGTTTATATAAACTGCATACGTGCATATATCCACATATTAAATGTATACCCAATATATACTACTCAAAAAATTATTAAAGATCCGAAACTGTCTAAAAGCTTACTAGAAGATACCTTAACAAATTCCACTATTGACCGTTTATGAAGCGTTTTAAAGAAATTTTCGCAAAAAAGTTCGTTCCTTATTACATTGTAATTTTCTGATGTGTTTCTGTTCCTTGATGAACATATTTCGTGAGCCTACTAGTCCTATATTCTCAATATTTTTCATTCATCTCTCTTTTATTCTCCCTTTATAAATGGAAATGCATGCACACACTGTTAATACACTGATTACGCACACACAACGATACACTGTCGGAAACCGAAACTGTTATAGGGTTCGTACTTTTCTTTGCGCAAATAACCGCGCTTTTATGTACAAAAAGGCTTTGGTTAAACGATTGGATTTTCATCGACAACTTAATAAGTTTTTAATCCATGATTTAAAAATAAGTTTTTAATAACGCTTTGATCGGTCTTTCATAATTGACCGAAAACTTATTATTTGTTTAAATATTTAATAAAAAGATTTTGTACCAAAAATCGTGATAAATTACTATCGACCCGAACGAAGTAAACGCGTAGACTAAAAAAAATTTTTGCAAATTAGACGTCATCTCATGTATGAATTGCTTTGCTGTGGAATGTAAGGCATTTTGCTTTTGAAATGTTATGAGATCAAATTACTTTATTCTCTATGTATTTTTTAGTTATACTTATCGTAATCAAATGGTCCCTTTTTGTATTTTCACTTTCAAATGCGCTTTAGCCTTTATTTTATTTCATCATATTTCATCAAATTTAATAACTTAATGCTTAATGCTTAAAAAATAATATAAGATACGAGGCTCTCTAAAAGTTGAGTAGAAAATAGTTTAACATATTCTGACCTAAGCCCTACATACAACAATCCAAGAAATATTTTAATTAAGCCACAATTGTAACTATTGTTCTTATTACATTGTAACTTTTTGAGGTGTTCTTGCTTTTCAATTAACATTTTTCGTGAGCCCATGAATTGTTACATTCTCTATATGTTTCATTCATCTCTCCTTTAATCTCTCTTGATAAATACATGAGCGCTGCACACACTGTCAATACACTGATTACGCGCTCACAACGATATACTGTTGAAAACCCAAATTGATATAGTATTCGTGCGTTTTTTCGTTTTTATGTGTAAAAGGCTCTGCTGAAAGGGTTAGATTTTAATAGACAGCTTAAGTATTTAATAATGCATTGGTCGATTTTTTATTTAAAGAAATTTAATGAAAAATTTTCTACGAAAAATCCTGATAAATCAGGTTTTCATTACAAGCTAAATAATTCGCGAAAATCAGCGACCGAGTCGAACGGAGTAAACTCCTTGACTAAAAGTGATTTTTGCAAATTAGGTATCATCTCATTTATTACTTGCTTTGTTGTGATATGTAAAAAAATTTACTTTTAAATTTTGTGTGAGATCACTTCATTTTGGTTTGGATAGGAAAATTTTAAACTTCCTTTCGATGTGTTTTCACTATAATTATCTTTTCATGTTTTATCTACTTTTCCTTTTCTTTTTTTGCTTTAGTTTGTTTCGGTTTATTATATTTGAATTAATTAAGTTAAATTTTTAAAATAATATTTTAATATTTCCAATATTTAAATAAATGGTATCATGGAATTTAAATAAATGGTATCATAGAATAAACAGCTGAAAAAGATTAGATTCTTACGTACAGCCCGATAAGAGTTTGAAGTCCAGAAAGAAAGTACCATTAAAAGTGCAGTTATTAGTCTGACGATTGGTTGCTGATTTGTAATAATAAATTGTTGTATAAACCGCTTTTCATGTTTTTTTCTTTTATTTCTAAAATAAAAGTATATAGTTTCGATTTTTTTGCGAAAATTCGCTTAAATACATCGTATTAAACACGTACATATACGTACGTATACACACTAATATATAACATAATTCTAAACTCATATCACCGTTTACACCATTCTATTCGCTGGCCCGTGCTTAAGATGCTTGGCACTAAGCAATGCTTTCTCAATTTTTTGATTACAAGAGTTGATTGTAATTAAATTCACTTAAGCTTACATAATTCTGTGTTCAAATTAAGAGGACAAAGCTTGCATTCGTAAGGAATATTACAAAAAAATGTTCCCCCTTTTTACTCGTTAAGACTTCATCTGCATTTACTATTATCCTGACATTATCTTACAAAATTATTAAACATAAAACCAGAATAGAACAACAAATCTAACTTACATAAGGGAAAAAAGACAAAGAAAATTATCATAAATGTCTTTATTCTTGTACGTACATGCGTTTACCCATGAATAGTATACTCCTTCTCTGCCATAAGGAACAAAGAAGAAATAATTTTACGAAGAACATAATCGCTTAAATCATTTTCATGCGCTGCATAAAAGCATACAAATATGTTAGTTACGTTAGTTATCATACGCTTCGTAATAGCCAAGCCATGGATATCATAGATTGGATGGGACGAATCAGAAATTGAATATCCTAGAAAGAGTTCTACTCGCCATGAGTATTGTGGGTTCTTGCCCATTTTAGCTATTCGTGATTTTGAAAAGTTTCAACTTTCTTAAGTTTGAAATCGTCGCGACGGTCACTAAAGCATTTAAGCACACTTCAAAACGAAATTGACACACCGTTATTTACAAAAAAAAAAAAAAGAAGAAAGCATTATGTGATTTTTATCCATTTATTCGATATAATGGCTATTCATTTTCATTCATTTTCGCACTAGCTTTGTTGCTCCTTTATGCCGATCCCAATGATTTTGAATTTTGGTTTCTAATCATTTTCACTTATTTTTCATTTTCTGCCGCTAATAGAGTTATCTTGATGTCAGTGGCCTTTTTGGCAAATAAAATGAACGTTGGTTGTCGTACGTAGTTCTTCTAACTCATTTATTCTTTTTTATTTTGTTTTTTGTTGCTTTTTTTTACTTGTGTTGTTTTTAGCATTTCTTGGCAGTTTTTCCTTAACAACAACCAAGCAAATGCCCCCCCAAGTTGAGCATAAATGACAAGTGCAAATGACCAAATTTACACAAAATTAAAAGGAAAAGAAAATAAATGAAAAGCGAAATACAAAAGTAATAGCAAGAAAGAGAAAAAAAAAACAAAATACAATTAAAACATTACGAGGTCACCTAAAAAGCAATTCAATAATACTTACTTTTGCATAAAAGAAGAGAGAATGATCTTAAATTGGAAATGAAACACGTAAGAAAATTATATTCGTCCGCTAGCGAAACTTTTATATCCAGCATTGTAATCCGTCGTATACCGTCATGACATCCGCGATATTTAATTTAGAGTTCACACACTTGGCTTGTCGCATTCTACTCCCCAAGTCCTTGTATTTGATATCCAATTGATTATACTGCAGAGAAAAAACGAATCCTTCACCTTATGGGCTCCGCCACATTTATCGTAGAATTAGTAGGGAACGTCCAGAATAGTTTTCAATATTCTGTCTTGTTTACCTTCTGAGTAAAATAAACAGAAGACATCAAAAAAGTGAAAAAAATAAAAATTTGATCACTTATAAGTTTTTGTATGAATGGTCGATCTTTGCCGGTTTTACGCATTTCCAATATCAACCGGCTTGCAAGAACTTCGAAAATTTCTGCCGAAACTGAGGCCGATAGCTTCATTTTTGCGCCCAGAAGAATGACATGGCACTGACAGTGGGGTTGGAATTTGATGCTGATCAAGAATTTCCTTCCGGGGTGTTGCAAACGTTTTGACAAAATAAATACACACACACATCTTTTAGTATTGGCTATAAAAAAGTTCTGCTGAACATCTGAATATGTTTTTTCTGGTTTTTCTTTTCTTATTTTCTTTCTCTTATTTATTTATTTATTTTTTTTATTTCTTATTTTTATCGTTATTCTGTCTTTCTTCCTTTAAACGCTATTTATACTGTTTCTGGTCCGTTTGTAATTTTAATTAGTCAATTATAAAAGATGAAAGACTTTCGCAAAACTATATTTCACATGAATATCCAACCGCCCAGCAGCCACTCAACAACTGATAAAAAAAATTTTATAAATTATGCATAAGAGAAACTTTTCAGTAAAACAGTAGAAAAACAAGTTCAAAAGTTATATTCATTCTAGAGACGAATCATAGATACCCACCACCATCATCATCATCATTATCATCAAAAGCCGATAAATTAAATTTGCCATATAAAATATTAATTGTTTGGGCGCGTCAACTTTTCTCACCCTAAATTTATAATTTATAATTTCATGGCATGCATATCGAAAATTATTTCTCCTGCTTGGACCATTCAGGAAATCTAGTAATGCTCTGGATTCGATGGCATCATTTTTTTACACACAACAATTTGAAGCCTATCCGCCCAAGTGACCAAGTAGGCTAAGGACTTGAGATAACACCTCGATGGTTGTGGGTTCAAATCTCGAATGTGGTAGAGGTTTCAATAAAGTCGATAGCCTCAGACGATGGGAGTGCTTTAGGGAGTCAGTCCTTGAATTTATTTCTTTGCTAAAATAATTCTAATAATAATAATAATAATTTGAACACTGAAGCTATGTTACAACCCGTGGCATGTAATACTTTCATGCATAAAGAGGATGGGGTCTTGGTCTCATCCAAATCATTTTGTAAGCCGTGATGAAGTTCACTGATGATGTCGGTGCTCAGTCTCGCAATTTCGGTTGCATTAAAAACTTTAAGCAATGCTTCGATGTAAACTTATTGAAAATGTCTGCTTTCTTGCCTTTATTGATCAGGAACCAACCATCAATCTTCGTCTTTTCCAAACATATATTCACTTACGTCTTCTGGTATATATACAAAACGATAAAGTTAGCATACCATTCTTTAATGATTGGGAGACGCAACACAACGTCTTTTTTTTTAAACTTTCAAGCATTAAGTGAATAAAAGCATAAAAAAGGGGACGAGATGTGGGCATGTGACCATTTATTTATCATAAGGAAAAAGTTTAGTAAGAGTTTCATTATTTGCATTCATCGTTTATTTATTTATTTTTTTTTTGTTTTTCATTCGCCTATCGGTTTTCTTCTCATCTAATATTATCGCAATTTAAACCACATTAATTTTCGTTCTAATTTAAATTTATGACTTTTTTATTTACTTTACGGATTTATAATTAAATTTGTAAAGTATCATAATTATTTATGGAAAGCCAACAGCAGCATTTTTAGCAGCATTTTAAACCATTTAACCCTTCATGGAAGCTGTAAATGCCACAAAGTCATGGTGCAAAAAACTAATTAATACGTAAATATTTTTGGGCTCGCTAAATATCGATCAAAGATGTTTAAGCTCACCTTTTTCTTAACAATTTCATTTTCTCATTCTATAAAGGGTTAATTACCCCTAGCCAAAATTTCATTAAAATTCATTAAAATTCAATCACTATGTAGGGAAATACACTTTAAAGTTTAAAATGGAAAGTTTGGTGAATTTTCGCGAATGCTGCAGGAGACACACTTCAAAATTGTTTGCTTAAAGAAAATTGGTTTTTTTGCTACGATTTACAAGACTTTAAGCGTATGTTTTAAGAAATCAATGTGAAAGTTTTTTAAAATTATTTTGTGTGTATAGCGGGGATGAGGTTTTCTTAGCGAATTTTCCTCGAAAAACGTTATCGAGTTTTCGATTAAGGCAGCTCTTTATCGAACCTCGTCATCTTTTAGTGCAATGCCATTTATGCATTTATGCATCCCACACCGCAGAGATAGCAGAGATGAGCAAGTGATACGAATTTGTCTTCTAAATCCTCTCTCTCTCTCTCTCTCTCTCTCTCTCTCTCTCTGTCTCTCTCTCTCTTTCTCTTTCTTTCTCTTTCTTTCTTTCTTTCTTTCTTTCTTTCTATCGCTGTCTTTCTATCTCTGTCTTTCTCTCTTCTATTACATAAAAAGTTAAATGATACGTTTATCGTTACGCTTGAAAACGGCTGGTGCATCTAAGGTTATCTGACGTTACCAATATTTGCAAAATGTCAGCTATCTCTAGGAATGCTACATTTCAACTTTCGAAAATAATTTGCAGAGTAAGCACCTCTTTTGGACTTCTATGACCTTCAGAATCATCGACTTTTTCTATTGCTTCGAGAATTAACAAATCTAGGGTCGCTCTAAAACCGCCTTAACTCGTAAACAAATGATCCAATGACATGAAACTTTGACAAGCGCCGTTTAAGATGCTCACGAGAATTTTTTTTTTTTTTTGTTTTTTTTAAAGACGTCATCTATGTACCGATCCTGGGAATCATTGAAGCATATGTTAGATGTCAACCCTGGAAGTTATTGATCAATGTGTTACCTATTAAAATTTAGAAAACAAAAAACTACACTTCTACACTTTCCCGTGACTCTTCTAAGGACAACAAAAATTAATGGAAATGTTTTTTCCTTTTATATTAAGATTACAAAATAAGGATTTCCTTTAATAAAATCAGAAAATTTATTTATCTTAAATTTATTTAATATCAGTACAGACATATAAACATCTTGTTCCGAATCGTTAAACAATATTTTAGGTTGCAAAAGCATGTACGTAGCGCCAATTAGCCTGTAGATGATCATGACTTCTTGCAAGCCTTCACGCTAATGAATGATTTTTCTCAGTGCAAGCATATCGTAGCCGCGAATTACGTTCTATTTTTAATTTAATTTAGTAAATTATTTAAATAAGCGCACTTTTGGGGATTATTTAATGGAAACCTAACAATAATTACTATTATCAGTTTACACACTTTATGTAAAACCATTAAAGGTAATTTTGTAAAAGTATCCCTCCACATGAGGAATACACGCATAGATGAAAATATTTATTTTTATTACAACTACAGCGAACAGCGTTGTTACTCTTGTGACTCACTTAAGTCGCGCCTGATATCCCGAACGTATATATACATTTTTGCTTAGTTTAAAATTTGAAATTCTTCTACCATGTAAAACTTTGCGAATATATTTTTAACTTAGACTCACTCTTAAAGATTGCAGAAGGTGAAAAAAAGGAGAAGAAGAAAAAAGAATAAAGAGAGAAGAAGATGAAAACAAAGAAAAGAACGAATTGAAAAGTAAAGAAACGCTTGGTGACAAGGGATCATCAATCATTTGTATATTAAAAAAGGGCAACGATGTTTAAAATGTGTTACAAACGCTGATCAAGATCTTCTTCACACTCTTTGTCAGATCAATCTCATTTGTAGGGATACATGCGGTTCTGTCTACAATTAGAGATAAGAGAAAGCTTTGCAAATCTTATACTCTGCATGCTTAAGACGAAGGGCATGCAGAGTTCGTCACAAAGCAAACGTAATTTTCTTATATATTCTGATTATATTTTATATATATCTATATATATATATATAGATATTTATTTATTTATGGATATAAAATTGTTTTATTGCGCATTATTTTAATAAATATTTAAATTTCAATTTTGAAATTGATGAAAAAACCTACAAAAAACTAGGATAGGCGTTGCTATTACTTTAGTAAGTATGGGACACAAAGTTTATCAATTTCAATTTGAAAGCAAGCCCAAGGGCTAGGCAATTATAAAAATAAAGATTTGCATTTGCATTCCAACAATTTAATAGAATATAAGAAATCCTTTGATGAGGTCATTGTCAGTTAGTTAAACGTAACATTTTGTGCATCAGCAGCAATAAAATTTCAAAAATTAAAAACCCGTACACACATGTGAATTAAGATCGTGCAGACATACGTAACATCCACAACGGGTTTAGGTAGAGCCACTTTTTATTATATCGATCGATTCAGAAACAAGCTGAACTTGTCTATACGTCTGCCCATCTCATGTCTGTCCATATAATTTTGTGCTCAACCTATTGGTCGCAATGTCTAAGATATTCTGATGAAATCTGGTACTCTGACTCAATATATCTTTGTACCCAACTATCACAAGTGGTGTAGGATATAAAAATCTAAAAAAACCCGTTAATTTCAGTATGATATTTTTCAAAACAAGATAACGTGCAAAGTGAACGCTTCACAGATCGAACATCTTAAGGATTTTATTTTTCGAGCCGATGGAAGTTGCGAAGTGGGTTTGCTTTTAATGGTGCGGCTGCTACAAACTACGAGAAATATTTGCCAAAAGACACAGGTAGGTTTTTATAGCTATACTTGCTTGCATTTAAGTTAATTTTCTCTTCAGATTTATAGGCATTATACAGAAAACATATCTTTAAACAGCATTTCATTGAAATTTTGATTTCTCGTATTGAATGATAATATTTTATTTCACAAGACATGTATACGCATGGAAACAGTTAAGTGGTTAAACATTCTTCACATAAGTAAAAGGCGTTATTTTACTTAGTACTACTTCCAGTCGGGAAAGATAAGATGTGTACGAATCTTGGAACTCTCTATGTAGGTACATGAAGCACTCCATGCAGTGTATATCTTTAACACTAAAAACTTCTATGTCGATCTTGTCATCGCTGTCCGCTTAGTTGCCATTTGCCTGAAATTGTAATTTTCAGGGTTTAGAAACAGCAGTTGAAAAGCTAAGAGTATTTTATGAAAACGCGAAAACAGAGAGACAGTGAATGTGGAAGAGGGGAAGGGAGAAAGGGAGAGAGAGGGAAAGAAATGATCAAGAGTATTGTCTCAATCACTGAGAAATGAAACAATATCCAGAAAATGGAAATTTTATTACATTGTTGTGGCGAAAATAGTTATAGACTCGAAAAAATACTCGACATAGATTTTTTTAGATCGTCGATGAAAAAATAATCCCATTCTGCCGACTGGTACGCTACAACTAAATACATTTTGAGTGGTAAGTGTGTTCAAGCAAGCTTTGAAGGATTTACAAAAGATGGCATATGCAGTATTAAATCGCGTTGAACCTTGTAGTAAATATATGCACGTTAAAGCATTATCTTTTATATATGTATGTATACGTATGCATAAATATATACTGATTTTTAAAGGCGAATGATGACGCTTTAACATGCACGCATATATACACATCGATATAGATATGTATTGTATATGAATGTATGTAAACATATATCTCTATATCTTATAGCTCTGCTTGCGACGGCTAATACAGAACTTTCTTCTTTGCTTTTTGTTTGATTTTGTTAAACTCATCACCGAACGATGACGGGTATATTTATTTTGGCAAAACGTTTGCAGAAGAAAGCATCGGAGACCCCACAAAGTATATACATTCTTGACCAATATCAAATTCTAGATCGATTCAAGCATGTCAGTCTGTCCGTCTGCGTAATGTCTGTTTTAAATATTCTTCTGGCCGCAAAAATGAAACTATCGACTTCAAATTTGGCAAAAACGTTGGAAGTTCTTGCACGCAGGTTGGTATTGAAAATAGGCTAAATCGGTCGAAGGGCACGACCGCAGCATCACGTAAAATGAGAAAACCTCTGTTTTTCAAAGGAAATAAAAAAGGGGTTTTTGGTCATTACTCATGAAGTGTAGAAAATAAACGTACAAAAATTTGAGCGCACATACTGTGGACGGTGATGTACCATTTGCGCACAAAAATGGGAAGAATTTACCGTGCTTACCCAATATTATAGCGTATCAAAATTGAACGCTTTTTTCAACACCTATATAACACACAGAATCAAGCTTCAAAAACCCCATAAAGTATACAAATTCTTGCCCAGTTTCAAATTGGAAATATATCTAAACATGTCCGCCTGTTCGTTTGTCCAACTTTGTAGTATTTGTGGTAAACAGCATGAAAATTTTGTTCTTTTACTTCTTTTGGCTTTTTTAGGATAACGGGAAGGGGTATAAAAGATTCGGTTCCGACCGAATTTAACTATTTTACTCGTTTATTTTCCCATTATTTGGATTTAATAGATCTCCCCCCNCCCCCCCCAAAAGTAAATAAATAAAATACGATTATATTGTTATCCAAATATGGTATAGAATTATATATATTATGATTTTGCAATTATTATTATAAGTTGACATTTTCTTATTATCGCCATGACATCGTCGTTATCGTCGTCGTCGACTTTTTGCTGTACAGCGTCTGCTGGATTTATTTTTGCCATTATTTATTTCCTTACTGACTATTTGTAAAGAGTCACTCGTGCAAAAAATTTTTATTACATCTTTTTCTTTTCCTTTTTTTTTTCCTATTCCTAGAATTTTTATTATACTTGTCATTACATTCTGTTGATTTTAAAGTAATGTCATAAATATTAATTTTTTTTCCCCTGGAACTTTTGCTTAATAAATCAATAATATGTTGCTTACAAAGATATAATACAAAAAAAAAAAAAGAGAAAATGAATGTTTCCTTAAGCTAAACTAAAACTTATTACGAGAATCTCCGGATATTAAAACAAACACCCCGAGGAAGACATAGACATTTATATATATTCGCCTTAGAGCGAAACTCTAACGCACAGAACGTCAAATCTATAAATATAAGATTGCAAAACTGTTTTATAAATATGGGCGCGGCAACTGATCAGGTGGAAGTATCGTAGGAAGTATTTGCGTCAGAATTTAGATGCTTTAGTTCGTATTTCTGTCCACTATCGGTGTCATTGTCGATGGATCATTCCCAACTTTTCAATTAGCCGGAAGCTTATTTATGTCAGTATTTTTGCCATGATGTGCGCAACAATCGCACCCTCCTCCCCCCCCCCCCCCCCATCCTACCACACAGAAGAACAGCGGGCGGAATTGAGCGAAACCGGCCGAATCTCACTCTAGTCGACTATATATGCAAGTAGTTTTGAATATTCCCGAAATTTTGAGCAAATCATCATTATCAACGTTCGGTGGATGGGTGCTGTGCCGCCGTCTATATATATCATCCTCCGTTGCGAAACGAAAAGTTTTTTATCTAAGAATTTTGTCAGCATTTTTCTTCTTTATTTGGAAAAATATGAAAAATGTTTTCCCCTCTTCTGCATTTAAAATTTAAGTAAGTACATGTGCTAAGAAACGCATTTTAGTTGTAGAGAAAAAAATCTTCTTCAGCATTAAGAGAAGGAAGAAGAAAAACTCGTGTGAAATTCAATAACGAAGCCTGTCGCAGACACAACTGCCCACGGCGCCAATTTTCTTATTAATGTGCTTCGCCAGCGCAAGAATACCACTTTGGCCTTTTTTATCCATCATTTCTTGAAATAACTTAAGGTAATAAGGAAGCTATTCCTTGTGGCAATTCCTTACTGTTTTCTCTTTCTTTTTTTTCTTTCTTTCAAAGAAGAAAAGTTAAATGATTAAGAAAAGAGTTTATCATGGCGCGCGTGCTCTGGCTCTTATAATACGTTACCACAATCTTTTAAAACCAAGAATGTATTCTACTTCTCGAGAAAAAAGATTTTTTCTTCTAATGAAAGGGAGAGAAAAAAAAATGTGAAAATGACATTTCAGCGATTACCAGAACAATAGAAAAAGATTCTTTAGGCCCCTAGGCAATAACAGTGAACTCTTTTTTTTTTTTTATTATTATTATAAACGCTTCGAAATCTATCCAGTTTTTTGATCAAAATTAACGCAACTAAGCTCTTGACACTTACTGAACGTTTTGTTCAACTTCTGGTTGGTTTAGCTAGATTTACTGCAAGGAAAATATTTGCATTACATAACGCCGCTGAACTTTTATTCACTTTCCGGGTCTTTCTCAAATAATAGTAAGATATATCCATAAAATATTTATATTCTTAATCGAAAGGAAAGTTTGACTCGATTCTATTTCATATTTAATGATTGCAAATATGTATAACTGACAGAGTTTGGATTTGTCCCAGTTTGTGAATTTAAGCAACAGGCCGAAAAACAAACCATTACATCTTGGCATTGAATCTTGCGAATACGAAGCGTATTTGATCAACTCATCCTAGCGTAGAAATTGCATCCTAAACATGAAAATTTCAACGGATAAGTGAAAAGTTATTTCCTACAAATTGTTTCCATCACTATCCAAATATTGCTAAAATAGATAATGAAATTTATTATACTACTGCGTCCAAAAATTTTTTTTTTTTAAATCATACGTCGCCTTCAAAGTATTTATCAAATTCAAATAATAATATTCCTTGTTAACAATTGGACCCGGCGGAAGAAATTCATAGTGCAGACCGCTACGATAATCGAAGAGAACTTGTTTCTGTGCGACTTTGACGTGGTTTCTTCGGTCACCTTTTCCATGAGATTCTCTTAATTAACCGCTTGTTGCCGCAATGTATGCGTAGATCCAAATTTGACCGATTGATAGGCAGAAATCATCTCCGCATCCACACAGTGTAAAAATTGAAAAAAATGTTATTTACGTCTTATAAAACCAAGCCCAGCCGAAACGTTAATCATATTTAAGAAAATGAAATACGACACAGATGTCTGTCAAAATGCTACCAATTTATTAAAAAAATTATTTCTGATATTCGATATATACGCACAATTTATTTTATTTGATTTAATTTCTTGGTCACAGTATTATGTCTTAGAGATTACAAGCTACAACAAAGCACCGGAATAGTACGGCAAGCAAGTTTAGGATAAGTAGAAAATGCCAACAATCACTTTACTTTAATTTTATTATAATCGAAATTCTAAATAAAAAAATACAAAAAATGTTGCAACATGAAATCTTAGAATTCATAAAATAAGTCTAACCTTTCGTTATATTCTAAAATGTACTACTTTTTCCTGCCTTTTTTCAGGGTAACGAAGTTATATGTGAACAGATGTACAAAATAATCTTTATTTGCTTGCAAAATTCAAATGCCTTTTAGGGTTAAAATGCTACATGTCTTAGGTCTTTTGCTTGCTCTGACTAACCAAGTTCGTCCAACTTTTGCCAGACATTTGCAACTGCGTTACAGTGTTCATGTAGGGAGACCTCACTAAATCATTCAATTGCTAGTAACGACGGACGGTATATATGAAAAGCGGGGACGTAATCAATGCGAGCGGGAATTCCAAGCTCATGTGAGCAATTCCAAACATGAAGCGGTTCTCTCGGCCTAGTAAATACAGTTCATTGTAGCTCGCGCGCAGCCCAGGACATCTAAGGTTCTCACAGACCTCACAAATATCTCGTTATTATTACTAACCGCAAAAGTGCCCTATGGAAGGACAAGCCAACAAATAAGGCTTAACATATATATATAAACACATTTAAACGCGCACATTTTACTCTGCTCGTGAATGGTAATTCTGAAAACATTTATTTAATACAATTGCGTCGGGTTATGATGTCGTAGGTTAATTGTATTTGGCTTAATTTAACGCCAACAAATACTAGTGTGATCTGCGCTGTGGTATAAACGAAGGAATATGTAAATCTGTCTAGTTTCGTCGACTCGTTTTGACTTAAAAAATTATCAAAAATAAAAAAGTTGAACATATTCTCATAGTAAGAATAACTACGAATATTCTAGTTGAAGTTTATTTTTTTTGCACCAAAGCCCAAAAATCAGGGGATAGCCCTTATACATATAGCAGGATGATGATCAGAAAGAAGTGGGAAGAGAAAGAGAGAGAGAAGGAGACAGTGATAGAGAGATCGCAGCCGCGAAAAACTGTGCGTGTCCGGTGGCCTCTGCCTTTATTGACCAAACACGCCGTCAACCGTTCATAGGGGATAGAAGCCGGCTTTATCGCGCTTCTTGATTCCAATGTTTTCATAAATTGGTAGCTATAACTTTTCAGATTTCTCTTTGCGGTTTAACATCTTAAGAAGTTTCACCAGAACTCGTCTCGGAATTACTTATCTCAAACTGTTCGTTCTGTTTTTAAGAGATAAGCAAATTCGCCAAACTTATCAATAAAAAAAAATTTCCAAATTAAAGTCATTTAAATTTCATAACATCTTAATCTCTCAACACCACAGGTATTTATGACTGACTTTCACGAATTTCATTTTTACCTATGCAAACAAATTTTAATCATTGCTTGCTTCTATGCGATTAAAAATTAAATCGAATCAAAGAAAAAAAAATCTTAAACTACATAAAGATTGAATGAATAAGACTCAACACAAATACTTAAATACAATTACATATGCAATTGCAAAAATATTTTTGCCATCCAGGGCTGAAAAGAATAGATACAAGCGTAGTAATGATTACCATACAATGGCCCAATTTAATAAGGAATAACAACAATGGCGCTGTCTTTGTAAGTAAACTAACGTTTAAGAAAAAACAAAAATATTCGAAATCTTACTTACCTTAAGAGGACCGGTTTCGAAAACATAAACAATTGCTGATCCTCTCAAAGTGTGTCAAATCATTTCGCCAATTAAAATTAAATACACTTTTCATACACTTTTCTACACTTGATATATTTTCAGTAAAATGCTTTCTCTTTTCAAAAATCGGAAATTATGTAAAAATTTTCCCCTTTTCCCAATCACTTAACCAGGTTTTTCAATATATTAAGATATTCCATAGAAATTCATTATGGGAGAGATATTTAATACAAGATTATGAAATCATGATGAAAGCACCCGTTCTTTTTTTTCTTATTGAATTTGTCTATTCAATATTTACTCAATAATTAATTAATAAAAACGCACGCACTTTGAAGTAAATATTTGCTTTAAATAGGTTTTTTTTTTCTTTTCTTAAATTTTACTCATTAATACTTTAATATTATTATTGTAATTATTATTTCGTTTATTTATTTTTTTGTTTGGATTTGTTTCTTGTTTTGTTTTGTTTTATGTTTTTTTTTTTTTCATATAAAAACCGCACATAATATGCGTTTTTAATTGAAAAACGTCACACGCGCTTACTTAACCGATGAGAGGCTACGACTTGAATAAAGTTTGCTATTAAAGAGGGAACACGAACCTTTTTGCAAAGGACCAAAAAGGACCAACGAATTCGAAATTACATTCGGCACCACGAGTTTTTCATGTCATCTGCACGCACATATGCATCCGCGTCAAACCGTAAGGAAAAGAAAAAGTATATTTCTGACAACAATTTATAGCATTAACTGCAAATAGTAGTTGCAATAGTAGTTGTGTTGCTGTCAAACAAGATCAAACACAAGCATCATACAGAGAGAACAATTTATTAAAAGTGAAATTGTCATCAATCCAACCATTCAATTATTTAAAATATTTTCAATATATGCGAAATTTTTCCAAATTGTTTTTTTTTTTTTTTTTTTTTTTCAAGGTAAATTATCCGAACATCTTCACGAATGTCATTTATTTATTTTTTTATTATTTTCTTTTATCTTAACACATAAATATTAAAGTGTATTCTCACACTTTTCCGTTCACCTTGACTAAAACTAAACTTCAAACTAAACGACTGACTAAACTAAATTGGAATAAGAACGACACTAGTTGGTTGTTAACTTTGCAATTGATGCTCTCAATTATCAATGCTACAACTAGTTGATTCAAACACACAAGAGAGATGATGATAAGTAAAATTTACAAAAACCAAATTTACAAAAGAATTCATTTCGCATGTTTACTACCTTCTTTCTGCATTAAATGCAAACAGAGAAAGAGAGAGAGAGAGAGAGAGAGAGAGAGAGAGAGAGGGAGAAGGCGAAGCATATATTACTCTCCGATTAAAACAAATAAAAGCTTAGTGACAATAGTAAAAGCTTTGCAGACAATAGAAATTTGCTTAAGAGAACGCACATTAAAATCGCTTGAGAAACTTCTTTCCTACACACGGTCCATTTCCTGTGAACTGATTTACAGATTTCTCTTCTAGAGATAGCCTATCTCCTGTGATAGCTTTGCTTACCATAAAGGTATGTTTAACAGAATACACAATAAAATAGCTTTACAGGCTTCTCTTCTAGAAGTTGTCTGTTTCTTGTAAAAACTTTGCAGGCAATAGAAGTTTGGTTAACAGAACGCACAATACATTTGGCTTTACAGATTTCTCTTTTAGAGGTTGTCTGTTTCGTGTAAACGCTTTACAGAAAAGAGAGGTTTGCTTCACAGAATGCACAATAAAATAGCTTGGCAGACTTCCCTTCTGAGGTTGCTTTGTAAAGGCTTTGCAGCCGAACAGGTTCGCTTAACAGAATGCACAATAAAATTGCTTTACAGACTTCTCTTCTAGAAACTGGCTGTTTCTTCTGCAATAATAATGGACACCAACAGTTTAAATATCCCAGACCATCATCCATCGACCAGTTTATAATATTATAGTGTTATGATCTGCACGATTAGCAGAAAATAAAAAGAGAATAGAAAAAGAAATTAAATAAATTTCCCATTATTGCGGTTTCGAATGGATTATTAATCTGTAAAATGCAGACATCGCTCTTAATTTTTGGAGAGGTCGGAGAATTTCATTTGTAACGGATTTTACGCTTAGAGAACATCTCGTCAACATATCGTCATATTTTTCGTTCTTTTGCGTGAGTTAATGCTATTTGCTGGATCTGCGACAATGCAGCAGCAATGCAACAAGTAAAGAAAATTATCCTTCCTTGCCTTCCTTAAGATAAAAGAAAAATGCTTTTGATGTGGCTTCAACGAAATTTCAAAATATGACCACATTCACATTCAAGTCGTACTTTTTTATTAAAACTTTATGAGCGTTTAGATACCCTATGGTATTCCATGCGTTAATTATCAGCGACCAAAAGTAACCTTGTAATGTTCCTGGGTGCCAGTTATTTTATGACAGAGTGTTATCATTTCAGCCATGCAGATCATGCAGATAATTCTAATTTAAAATCTAAAGTGAACATTTTTGAAATTATTTACAACAATTATAGTAATACACGGAAAACATATGCTTATGGTCAATAATGACAAAAAAAAAGTCTCCATCTAATAATGAGCATAAATATTTTATTTTACTCTTCTATTCTTACTGCGAATACTTTGCAGTTATTGTTGTCTTTACTAAGCAATTTTATGCGGAGATACTCTGTTCGTAGGGGAAGTTGGCAGTACATTTTTATAGGAACTTTTTTCCCCGATAAATTTTTTCTTACATCAAAAGGATTTTCTCTTCTTGCGGCAACAGGTGAAAAATATATATACGTGCGGACGACATAAAATGTTGCTGTAGGAAAATTAAAAAAAACTCGTTTCTTATTTACCTTGAATTTTCTTTATGGGCCGTACCAAATGGAAGAATTAGGGCAAATAATTGAATCGCCGTTTCTAGAGATATCTGGATGACCAGATTAAGTTATGATATATAGGGGGGCGTCTAGATCAAGGTGGATAGGTACGAAGTGGTATGCGGAGATCGTATGCTTTTCTAGCGTTATTAAAGCCACCAAAGATGACTATGGGATTTAATCGCCGCTATAGGAATGATACAGAGAAGTTGCTTGTGCTTCTGCCCAAAATTCTATGTGGAGATCGGGGAATGAGAAGATCCCATTTACCCTTTTTTCTCACGTAATAATCATTCTTTATTGAGCATGTAAAATAAATTTGCGTTTACACATTAATGATTTTTTAACCGTAGAGGGACACAAGGAAACAATTTCCACCTTTAAATATACACAATTATGTAAATAAATATGAAACGAAAGGAGAGTGATAATAATAAAAACAAGAAATCTTATAAAAATTTAATGAAATTATGAAGCATTTCTTGTTTTTTTTTTTTTGTATGGACACAGCCGGACGCCACCATAGCCATGAATCAAGCCCGCGGTTTATATTCACAACAGCATCGAATGCCTTAACTTCATGTACCATCCAGAGTACATTTCGGTGCACTCATCCATGTCAAATTAAACAATAGCGTCCAAAGTGATGGCTGCTGATGTAATCATACTACTGTCGTTGCTGTACAATGTTTTTCGCAAAGAAGAGGAAAATCAACTAAATAATAAAAAAGACAATTTCTAAATGCAGAGTTCAAAACACATATACATACATACATACGTATGTAACATAAGTATATTGGTGTGCACGTTTCGTTCGTTTGTCCGTTTGTTCGTTTGTCTGTGGTAAAATGTTGTAATTTAACTAACCAATAAGAGGTGTAATGGAAATGGTTTCATTGCTGTCTGTTCGAGACGAAAAGCAATTGTAAATCACAGGACAGCAAACCCGAAGGAAATGTTTTTATAAATCTGTATAAATATTCATTAGGAAGCGGTCTGCGTTTTCTTATATCCAGAGAGGTTCTGTTAACTAAAGCCATTAAATATTTTAGCTCAAGTTTTACTTATGTCATATTCTGTCATATTCTGTCATATCTTGAAATATGGCGAGAGTCTCATTTAATGTGCAATATAACGGTTTTTGCATTCTGTTTTTTTTTGTTGTCTCTGATAGATGTTTATTGGAAAAACAAGTAAAAGTTCTATAAATACCCTAAAATGCTAACCTTCGCTGGTTAGTAATCGATGTTTGTATCCAATTTCTAAGGACAAAGGCAGATTGTGGTAAGAAATTGAACTAATTTACAGACTTCATTGCCAAGCGTGAAATACTCCATTTTTTAAATCTACTTTCGTATGGGTTTTAACATAAAAACAAAAAAAAGAATAAACGTATCCCATGACATAACCTTACGCTGTTATGACAATCGTTTAATGTGTTGAAACTGATTAACGTCCTAGCGTAATACAATTGCTACCATATATTGTATTGCTTTGTATAAGAGACACTTATTGTCAACACGGCAAACCATATTGTAAATCACAATCCATTTCTTTTGTTTGCGGTTTACCTGACCTAGGAAGTTTGTCTTCTAGCAAAGTTGATATTGCAATGCTTTTTTCTAGCAATTTCTTTGAAATACCGTTACTGATACAAATCCAAGAAAATTATAACAAGAAAACACATGGTTTTCGCTTATGACTAGTGACTAATCACAAAAGCCTTATAAATATGGCTTCTATTAGCCTTTGTTACTTATCATTAATTTCGGTTTTAATTTAACTTAATTATATTAAATTTATTTTTTTTTTTGTTTTATGTGATCAGGGGATGTCTCCTATCCAAGTAACGCGGCGGACGGAAAGAAATGAGGAAAGAGAAAGGAAGAAAGAAATAGAGAAGTGGTGGCCGCAGCCTAGTGGATAAGAGCCCAATCGAGAAGTGGTGTGCCTTTACCGACTAAGCAATCACTAGGGCTGCGGCCAAAGTGAGATTTCAATCCGCGAGCTCTGTTGCGGTTCTTGCCCACTCGCCCACTCAGGTGCGTAATGAACTTCATAGGCGCTAGCAACGGTATTTACTGTTCACGAAGGTTTCGTATCAATTCCGCGTCAGTTTCGAATCAACCTAGAAACGCTGCACGAGATGAAGAATATATTGTGGCTGCGAGGTTTTCGATGATTATGCAACTCTCTTCTAGCACAAACTGCACAAGCTAGATCTCTTTAACGTTTGGCTTCAAAAAAATAGAGGAGCATGCCACGTACGTGACGATATCATCGCTTTATTGAGAGGACAGTTTCATTTATGGAGGGAGAGATTAAGAAATTATTGAAGAAATTTTCAATGTTTCATCAAAATTATTTTAATTCTTTAAGTTTCCTTCTATTTCAGTGCTTGTAACCGATTACAAGCCCAAGACGGACAGACAGACAGAATGATAAAATAAATATTTTATAGACAGAAACTTTATGAAATCCTCCTTAATATATTTCTGTCATTTGGTTTTATTAAAAGGTAGTCGAAAGATTTCCATGATCCGTGTGTAACAAAGAGTTTCTATACATCATTAGTGGGGGCATTAATCGAACATGAATCTGTTATATGTTATTGAACATATACCTGGACTCCGAATTATTATTAGTACGTCGATATTATTGAAACAATCAAAAAACCATTTCTTCTGCTTACCTTACGTAGTTTAGGATGGGTTACTAACAAGTTTTTACCTCCGAACGAACATCGATTACTTCTGATCAATTTACCTAAACTCCAACGTAGAAGGTTGGTCCGTGGAATAGGCTTTTATAATGGAAGTCATTCAAAGAGATATTTCGTAATCGTTCGTCCTCAGTAAGCCTGCTTTTAACATTCCATCAGGAGTCGCAATGGATTTTCTTTCCCTTAGGTTGTCTCAATGTAGGACGATGTAAACAATTTAATGATGTTTATTACTTGTTTTCAATGTTTCACCATATCAACACTTCCATCGTAGTTTTCTATTGACACTTTCTGTTTATCGCGGAGTAAAAGTCCCTCATTATGAAAGCACTGTTAATGAACTATGTATTATGTAGGCACTAGACCTAATACCCACATTTCATTACCTATGTTACTGATGCTACAGGAACTTTATTATTAAATCCTAATGGAATATGTATAATACTCTATATTTTTTTATCAACATTACTACATTGAGCAACTATCGAATTCAGTTATTTCTGGTCGTACTTCAAATTTAATTTTTTAAATTGAGTTAATTGTATTCTAGGCATATACAACCTGATTCTCCGTACAGTCTTTCTCTATACTTTGCTTAATCCATTTAAATGGTTTTCCCTTGAAACGTTAGTTTGTATTGGCTGTTTATTAGCTAATATATTATATATAAAGGAATAAATAAATAAATAATTTTCGCTATGTTCATACTCAGAGTGGAGCAATTATGTTTGCAAATTTACTTTCGCGTCAAAAGAATTTTGAAGTTAAAGGCTTAATCTCAAGCGAGGCTGTACTCATCTGGATGAGACGAAGAGAGAGCGCGAGGGAGAGGGGGAGGGAGAGGGAGGGAGCCTTTCACATTATTAAAATTTTCTATTTCCCCTTAACATTCCACCCATTCCTCCCTTATATCTTTTTCATTTAATTCAATTAAAATAAATAAAGCACATACATATTCAATTATTTTATCTGATATTAAACTTTAACTTTAAGTTTTTTTCTACAATTAATTCGTGGTAGAGCTCATTGCTATAATTATGCAACAACTTGCAATAAATAAATTTATAATTTGCAAAAGGAGAAAATTGAAATTTAAAAAAATATATATACATATAGATATAATAGCAAAAAAAAAGGAAAATTAAATCGAAAAAATGAAAAAAAAAACATACATACATAAATACTTATACGCAGACATACAACTAATTCATTACGCTAGATAATCACAATTAAAATAATAATAAAAATAATATGCATATGTAAGGCTGTGTATGCATAAATGCAAGTATGAGTGCATTTCCTTAAACAATTAAAAATTATGATTAATTAGATCATACATTTATTTATTCAAATTTAATTATTGTAATTATGACCACAATATATATTAACAATGAAATTAAATGAAAAAAGAAAACAATTATTGTTTTCATTTAAATGCAAATAACAAAAAAAGAAAACGATAAAAACAAAAAAAAAAAAAACATTTAAAAAAGTTAAACCACTGACTGCAACAGTAAATATTAAAATCACTCCTTTGATAATTAAATGAAAAAAAAAGAAACCAACAAGAAGAAAGCAAACTATAAACGCCTCATACCGAAACTTGGGCACTCAGCGCCTTCAACAATCACAAATGTTATTAATTAGTTGCGAACGCGCCGTTCGCAATGGGTTTCCAGACGATCTTAATGAACACTTTTTGGGTAACTTTTTCAGGTATTGTTAGTTTTGCATCCCTTACCCTACCTGTAAAGCCGAACTATAACGTGTCGTCCACAATAAGCTTCCAGAGGGTCCTAACAAAAACTTTTAGCCTCAGTCTTTTGGGAACTGTTATCTACACAACTTACAACGAGCTTAAATTGAACTCAATTTGAGTAAGTAAGACGATTTAATGTCTTACCGTGATGAAAATGTATATGCTTAATAAACACTGTCTCTTGTAAGTTCGAATGTTACCGCCAACGTTGCGAAAAATTTAGTGCAAGTGTGTCCTTTCACAGCCAGTACAATAATGCAAACAGTTTGCGATGGAAAAGCATGTAAAACATTATAGTCGGCTAAGGTCTACTATTAAATACCAAATAAAATACACAATTTCACGTGATACGTATAATGGAAGGTGGTCCCAATCTTTTTCAATAGCGTTCGTCCTTGAGTCAAAATTGTTTAAAAATTTGAACTTCTAGATTGAAGACAAAAATGCGTGGACAGACGGACAGACAAGCTTAGATCGTTTCGGGAAATGATGCGGAGCAGATCGATAGAAAAGAAACAGGCGGATCTATTTCAAGTCCTTCTGGGTGATGTATACGCTCGCGCAGGCTTAATACATCCTTGTACCGCAAACAGTGCTTTATATAATTTCAATACCATGGGGGAAACGTTTTACGCATAATTACAAGTATAT
Source organism: Glossina austeni (assembly GCA_000688735.1). Taxonomy (NCBI): domain Eukaryota; kingdom Metazoa; phylum Arthropoda; class Insecta; order Diptera; family Glossinidae; genus Glossina; species Glossina austeni. The sequence continues at coordinate 46,716 of KK502543.1, read as the reverse complement.
ATTATTTCAAGTTTGAGTTAATCTCGGCTTAAGTGAAACCCTATCACCTTAAACATGTAAAGTAATTATGTTCGCCTTGGTAGGTGCGTTTTGGATACCGAGCATTTTGCGACAGTGACATTGTAACAATTTGCTTTGTGCTCTTGGCTTAACTCTCTTGAGTATTTCAAAAGGTTACAAACAGAATGGAAAAGTGAATATACTTTTGTCATTTTTTTTCATCGTTCAACGGTGAATATAAAAATATTAATAATATTGTTGTAAAACTTGCAAAAGATCTGTTTATATTATATTAACATAAATATATATATATATATATATATGCAATAAAAATCGTAGGGAAATCGCATGTGTTTCAGTGATAACTATAAATATTGCATATTGTGTACACATATATGAACACACGTCCGCATATGTAAATGTAATGTATATGTTATGCTCTTTTTTCTTTGGTTATTAACCGAAAATAAAATGATGGCTTTAAATAGAATGCGAAATGACCAATTAAGCAAAAAAGCAAGAAAAAATTTCCTTCTGCAACCAACCTATGAAATGATACTGTGAGACCTTATTTTTTCTCGATTTATTTATTTTCCCATCTTGAGATACCTCGGGAGTCCTTCTAGAAAATTCTTCATCACTTTACACTTTGTCAGCATATGAAGTCGTCTTAAAGGCAGCATATTCTCAAATTGTGTTATTGTTGCAGAGAGAAAAATTAAAAATATATTCCTGCTAGAGGTGAGTAAAAAAGTTACATTCGTCACATCTATCACCTTAAGCAAATGTGAAAGAAGCAGCATGAAATAAATTTTTCATTCCAATGCTGTCACTGGTCCTCTTAGAAAGATCTCTTTTCGTTTAGAACTTTCAGATAATTCTAATAAACATACTTTAGGTCATACTGTTATTATAATTGATTATAAAATTTTCATTTCTTATCCCCACCACCAAAGGCTGAGTGGTATATTCATTTTGTTAAAACGTTTGCGACGCCCAAGAAGAAGAGTCGATCCGTTTATCGCTTTGTCCGCCATGGAGTGCCTGTTGTAAAGATGTCTCTGAACGTAAAAATTAAGCTATCGGCTTCATTTTTGCAGAAATATTGGAAGTTCTTCCACGGGGGTTGGTCTTGAAAATGGGCCAAATCGGTTGAACAGCTCTGCCTTTTAAAAGAATTGTTTTTTTGTTCACTACTCATAAACTACGGCAGATAAATCTACAAAAATTTTAATGTACATCCTATGGGCGATGCTGTAGTACGTATGCAAAGTTGACCGTCCCTACCCAGTATTATAGGATGTCAAATCTGAACTTTTTTTCAATATCTTCTTAACGCGCAGAAGCAAAGTTCAAAAATCCGACAAAATATATAAGGTCTGGTCCACTTTCAAATTCGGTTTGCACCTAAGCATATAAGCACAACTATATAGTATCTACGGTAAGCTGTCTAGCGTTCGCAAAAATGAAAATATCGACTATAAATTTGCAAAACAAAGTGAAAATGGCCAAAACCGGTCAAAGGACACGCCTATGCGACGAAAACTGCGAACACTTTTGCTTTCTGAGATTTTTGCTTTTTCCTCATAAACACATACACCATGCAAGTTTCCACTTTCCATTTTATTCTGAAAAGTGGAAAAATCAGGCGCTCCACCCAATATTATGAATTAAGAAAATTTAGTTCTTTTATTTTCTTTTAGTCTTTTTTAGGACACCGGTGATGGGTGTAAGAGATTCGGTCGCCCACCAAATATAATTTTCTTGCTTGTTCGGGTTACTTGCATCTTTTCAGTCGTACGAAATCCTTGTGGACGAATTGCGATTCTGTTTAAACTTGAAAGGGTGGATTGCCCAAACTTTAGTTTCCTGAGGCAATTTTTACGATTATAGCACTATTCATTTGATCGAAGCCAACTTAAATTCAGCTCACTCCACATCCTTAGAAATTTGCATTAAAAACCTATGTTCGGATAGCGGCGATGTCAGGTTTTTAATTTGCACGCTAGAGAATGAGTAAAAAGGAAATAATTGTTTTATTATGATTTTGCAGAAGAAATGAAAGCTTTTTTATTTATATTTTCTAAATTGGGTAAGTGACGCTAATCATTAACTGTGCATACATCTAAAACAGGTTTGTAATTTCTTCCTCTTGTGGATGAACATTTATGGCTACCTGCACCTAAATATGTTTGTTGTTTACGTGTGTATTTGTGTTAAGTTCTTAATGCTTTTTCATGGAATTTTAATTAAACTATTTCCTGTTGCGACATAACAGAACACTAACACACATGAATGCACATAAATATGTATACAATACACGTAGATGTGTTGCATAATTTGAAGGGAGAACTTATGTAAACATATATATACATATATACACACGTGTATGTGCATTTGTGTTTTACTTTACTCCTCAGCACTTCTTTTGCTTTTTCGCTTTTCTCAAAAAATCAATACATATACACTTAATGTTCCTGTTCCCCCCGTCTTTCGATTCTCGTGCTCTCAGCTGGTTCGTGCGAAGTACAGCAGCAAAACAAATAAGTAACAGTAATATTAGAGTCAAGTTTCTTTTATTTTATGAGGAAACTAAAGGAAACAGAATTAAATTTTCATTTCGTATACAACGATGGGAGCTTATTTGCCTTCATATGATAGTAATTAAGAATGAATGTGATTTATATTCAAGTGTGTATTCATAGGTAATAACAGAACAGCGCGTAATGCATGCGCATGTATGCACTATTTCTAAATCCAAACTAGCAAATATGTGCTAATCAGATTTTATTTGTCAATAAACTGTGCACACATATGCATAGAAGAAATGATCCTTTTTTGTAGACGTTGATGATTTCATTCCGTCTCTCTTATGACACGCTTACTCCCATTTGCTAAAACTATTAAGTGATTAGATTATGAATGTACATTCAAAAGCACATTTGTTTCTACAGGCACACTCGCATATCAATTATTAAATTATGCACTTAAAATTTTGTATTAAAAAAAGAAAAGAAAAAGACAAACACTTCCACTCACAAGCAATGGATGAAGATTCGAGCAAGAAGGAAAGCAAATTCTTACCAAGAGAGGCATTTTGTTGAGTTTGTCATGTCGATTGTAACACGAACCGGAAACAAGCATATGTCATTGAAGACGTTCCTGACCAATATGTCAGCTTTGACTTGTTCCAGATCGTCTGTGGTTACGTTCAACCGCTGCCGATATTTCTTACAATTCCTTTTTTTTGTGTTGAAGTAAATTCTAAAACTAAAATCTTATAGCACAAGCATCTAAGACTGTCTGTCATATTGAAAACTCTACGGCACTTGAGGCTTGAATCCACCACCATTGAGTTCATAGTCGAAATCCTTTGCTAATCGGCTAGTCAACCAGAGATTTCCTTTTTTTCTTTTTCTTTTGTAATAACTAATGCCACAATGCGCACATTAAAACTATTGTTATGCTATATACGTTACTACTACACTACACCTATGTCCGAAAATATGATTTACTTTTTGTAATAAACTCTGTCTTACTCCCCGTTTTAATCTCCGCTCTATATTACCTACATATGACTCGCTGTTTATTTTTACTCTCTCCAAATTTATGGTTTACTTTTCATAAGAAACTCAATCTTACTCCCCATTTTAATCTCCGCTCTATATTACATCTATATGGTTCATTTCTTTTTTTAATCTGCGCGAAAATATGGTTTACTTTTTATCACAAACCCAATTTTATTTGATTCTCATTTTGATCTCCGACTTATATTTTATGGATGTATGCTATGCTGTGCGTGTTTTATTTGCCAAGAAAAGTTTGCAATTCTGTTAACTTTTATCGATTTCATTATATCCAGATCTTTCTTTTTTAAACTACTATTGTACAGCATCTCGTAAAGTTATGCTGCTTTGTTATCATTTGAAACACTCACTTCACTCTGATAATGCTTTCATGTGGGAAGAAGTTCTCCAAAATTAAATATCTCGAGTGAAGTCCCTACTTAAAATTTGCGTCGATTAAGTTTTTCCCCAGGGTTACTTCCCCCAAAGTGGACGTATTTCTACTTCCATTAATACTTCACCGATTGATTTCAAAATTTAACTGAAGCGAGAGACCTGGCATTTATTTGATTTTATAGTTGATTTTTGACGCACATTTGTACGTCCTTCACGAAAACAAAAAAATCGTTCCCTTGCGTAGAAACTTGCGTAGAAAAACTAATTGCTTAAAGAAAGGAAATAGTATTTTTTGAGTAGGAAATTATGGGTAATATTTTCGAATTTTTTTACTTGAAATAGACCCTTCTTTTATTATACCGATCGATTCAGAAAATGATTCAGAATCACTAAGCTTGTCTGTCCATATGTCAGTCTGACCGTCTTACATTCTCGTGTTCAACCCACAGGTCGTAATTTTTGAAATATTTTGATGAAATATAGGACAGCGGCGTGTTTTGGCCCAAGCAAAGACGCTGATGAAAAAGGCTCGGATCGTAGCGCTTGTTCGACCACATATGACATAACGCTTTATTTTGAAAAGCCATTATACGATGCGATATGACAGTATTAAGCGGAATGATGAAGGGTATTTAATGTCCCCTGGTCCATTACACGATTTTCACTTGAAGTGTTCTGTTATAACTGATGCCCCGTAATGCCGAAATTGATATAAAACAAAAAAGGAATGTCGACAAGAAAACACAATGCTTTCTTTTACGACAAATGATCGGTCACAATTCCCGAAATGTTCTCCAACCAAAATTAACAACTCTTAGTTACTTGGTATATCATCGCCTCGACAACGATGACTTTTGTCATAAAACAAAAAGTAACAAACATGCAAACTTTATGACCAACTTAATATGCGTTATAATCATAATGATCCAAGCTTTGAAATAATATTCATTAAATAGAAAAAAACGAGTCTCTGAAATGGTATTTCATGCAAATCACATGATAAACTTACGGACAATTGAATCAAGTTGTAAGCGTGCAATAAAAAAATAGAAAGGGAAACAATCATACTAAACACCAAATGAAAAAAGCAAACAAACAATGAATGAATAAAAAATACTTGATTGATATGGACAGGTCCTGCTGAACCAATTCACACTCGCATACTGACGCACACAAGAACCATTAATAAATATTCCATAGGATGTCAACAAAAATGATAAGAAAAATAAAAAGAGAGAAAGTGAGAGAGGGGGAGGGAGAGCAAGAGCGTGAGCGAGGAGGCCAAAAAGGAAAGAGGAATATAAATTTAAAAAATAAAATAAAAAGAAATTTGCTTTGTAAATACGATTCTAGTTAAACAATAAATAGACGAAATGAAAATGTTAAAAAGAAAAACAAAAAAAAAGCAAATAAAAAAAACAAAGTTGAAAATCCACAAAAAATAGAAACACGCTCGAATTGAACGCAGCGGGATTTGGTTGGACTTTATGTGTGCCCGCGCGTTACACAAACCAACCAAAACTAGTAATAAACGATAATGTATATGTATGAACGTACGTATATACGAGCGAACAAAAGCAATAGAATGTAATGAAAATCAAATGAAAACCTAAAATGACTTTTACACAATAACCAAAAACGACAATAACTGCGCAATAACTAAAACAAATTGTATTCGGCTTAAGTCGAATACTATAATCCACTAATACTTGTTCACTTTTATGTAGTATTTAATAAAAAAATATATTTCGTTGAAATGAATATATAAACGCACCGCAAAAATATAAAATACTAGACAAGCGTTATCTTGCCTGGCTTCTCTATGTTTTCCCATAACAGATATGATCTTTAGAGGTAAGCAAAGGGAACGCCTTCATATGTAAATTATTATTGCTGGTGCTTAAAGAACATACCAGAGACGCGCTAAGTTCGCATAGTTCGTTATGCAGCCATACGCTCACTAGTCAGCAGGTTTGTTGCGATCCAATTTACGAGAGAGTTCGGAGGGAGAGTTTTACATAGTTTTAGATAAAACTTTGATAGACGTTATCATAATATTAATTGATAGACAGACAGCCGGACAGATAGGCAATCGTAGCGAAATAGTTGACGGCTTTACGTGCTGATTCAATATGATATTTAGTTTATATTAAATCCCGTTATATATTATTACACTTTACAAATATTTGGCAAATTTAACACACCCCTGTGGTGGATATAAAAATGAACGAAAAGAAAAAGGACAATAACAACAGCTAACCAAAGCCACAAATGTCAAAACATTTTATTTTCTATTTAAAGTTGCACCCTAGTGTGAATTTAATCTTTATGGCAAATCCAATGAAAGGCAAGCAATGATCTTTCGCGCACATATACATATAAATATGAAGAGGAATTTAATAGACACACGCATTATATACAATTTATCCGAGTCAATTGTCCTAAAGCTTATAGTTTTCTCACGCAATTGAATCATTTATTGCTCACCTCTCTCTCTCTCTCTCACTCTCTCTCTCTCTCTCTCTGTCTACGTATTAAAGCGCCGGCTTGCGCTAAGAAGCCAAGAAAATACAGAAGAAAAACAGAATTCATTCATTGTTTAAAACAAACAATTTATGTTTATTCCATGGCGACTATTCTTAAAATTTTTATAAAAGGTGCAGGTCAAACGATTACGAAACTAGTATTAAAGATAATTAACAGCTATCATCTAAAAATATTGGATAAGAATTTCAAGTAAGACAAATGTACAAATAAATTCATTTCGTTTTTTGATAAAATTCGACTTTATTTAAACTATACTTGTTAGAAAAGCTCAGCAAGCGAAATATGCATTAAACATTATCCATAATAGATTCGGGGTGATCCCGCGATAACCGTTTTCGTGCATCTGCAACTTCTTTGAACTGCTTACCAGCTAAATATGACTGCATCAATCGGATAGGGCAATGTCGATAATCGGACGGTGCAATGTCCGGAGGATGCGCGACTTGTAGTGAAACTTCCCAGCCTAACCTGAAAATGAGTTCCTTGGTTTCTTTTGGCGGAGACGGACCAATGTAAGCGAATTTCATTATTTTCAAGGCAAAAATTTGTTGCCCGAACCCCGCATTACTATGCAACGATTTCGGAACTTACTGCGTTGTCACTCCAAGCCAACTTAATCTGTTAAAAACAGGGCAAGTAAGCAAATTATATTCCGTCATGAGGAATCTTTTATGCCCATCGGCGACTAAAAAAAAGCAAAAGGAATAAATTGCCATATATTTTCTATTTGCAGAATAAAGTTGTACGTGTACTTTTGTACTTGTATGAGTACTTTTTGAATAACAAGCAAACAACGCTGAAAATTCACAGGCTTATATAGGCGTGTGGGCATAGCAGCCGCGTCCTTAGACTGGTTTGAGTTAGTTTTGAATTATTTTGCAAAGTTGCAGGCGAAATCTTCAACTTTCAAACGCGACAATTTTTACCAAAGATACCACACAGTTGGGCAGACGGACAGTTTAACGGACGCGTATGCCTAGGTGCATTCCGAATTTAAAACGGGCCAAGAATTTATACGGTTTATGGGGTTTGTGAAGCTTATTCCTGCGCGTTTTAAGCGGCGTTGAAAAAAATGAAATTTTGATATACTGTAATATCGGGTTGTTGCGGCAACTTTTTCTCATTTTTACACATGTACTACAACATCACCCTTAGGATACACGATCAAATATTTGTAGCTTTATGGGCTTTAGCGCATGAATAATGGACAAAAAACCAATTTTTTATTGTGGTGCTGTAGGCGTGTTTTTTGACCGATTTGGCCCATTTTCCGTACGAAGAATTTCTAAATTTGAACTAGTTTGATAGTTTGAATTTTTCGGCCAAGAGAATGGTTACAACAGCCATTACACAGACAGACAGATCGACAGACGAACATGCTTGAATCGAATTTGATGCTGATCAGGAATATATATGTTTTATGGTATCTCCGAAGCTTGCTTCTGGGCATTGCAAACGTTTCGGCAAAATGAACACACCCCAAGGCTTTCGACGATGAAAGTACGTCAGCATCGCAAACGACATCGATCTCTTTAAGCGTTTATATACAATAAAAAATAGCTTGTAAACAACTGACACACCTACATCGTTCCAGTTATCGTCTAAATTAGATGCCCGAGATTTCGGGAAAATTGAGTGCGTCAAGTATGTTTTATGACTGAATCTATTTCAGCGGAACAAATTTATTTTCTTATTTCCTCTTCTCTCAGTTCACTTATTTATTTATTTTCTTATTCATCCAATCGTTTATTTTTTATTTATTTATTCGTTTGTTTATTTATTATTTAATTATTGATTCATTTATTGAATTTTTTTTTTTTTTGGCTCATTTATTTATGTTTATTATTTGTCTTTCTATTAATTTGTTTATTTATCTGTTTACCTTTCTATTCAGTTTCATATTTATTTATGCATTAACTTGTTATTGTATAAAATCTCTTAATAAAAATGTAAAATCAGGCATTATTTGAAATAATTCCCTAAATAACATGACCGATAAGGGAGATAAGAGATTGCATAGATGCAAGTGGATTATGTTTCTGGCAAATGGAAGGGAGCAGATTATGAAATGGGAATAGTTATTGATGTTTTATTGGTTATTGATTAAGTAGCTGAGATGTGTATACTGTCGAATAAATTTCTTGCGAACTTTTACATTCACCTCACAAAGGTATCCGATATTGGAAATGCGAAGTATATAAGAATGAGCTATAGAAACTGCACCGTATAACCAGATTAAAAACCAATTTATACATAATTCCTTTCATATTATTTAATAGAAGAGAGATTATGTTTTCCTTCAAATAACACACACAAGAATACCACTCGAATTATTTACGTATACGCATCTTGGGTGTGTAGTGTATAGGCAAAAAGAAAACAGAAATTTCTGCACACATGCTGCGGTTAAGTATACTTAATCGAGGCGTAACCAATCATCCCGTGCACATATCAAACAGCCTATATGTTATGCAGACTTTCATACACGCGCTAGCTATAATAAATACTAATGCTCTTATATCGGCCAGTATATATGTCAAAATATTATGAGCGCAAAATACCAACGCAACTAATGTAAAAGTTGCCATTATTGACCATCAGGATCAAGTGGCTTGAGTTTATCTTTTTGCACACCTTACTTTTTGGCTTTGCTAATCGACTGAACTAAACAGCAATTAAGGACGCCTAACGCAACTGGTGCCAGACAGAGTGGTTAACAATTGGAGTCACCATGCGCGTTAGCATGTTTACAACCACGGTGAACCTTTGAGCGATAGTTTTGGTCGGAACATAACTGCAATGTCCAAGCTTCGAAAAAGAGCGCAGTTTCCTTTAAGAAAGTATCACTCCTAATGCAAGACCCTTTTTATAATGTTAGTCTGAGGCAATGTGCACCTTTAAATGGCAATGGCTACTGACCGCTAGCAGATGGTATGTTCTTCAATTTTAATTGCAATTATTATACAAGCACTCAAGGGATGATCTTCGCTGGTAGCAAAAAGAACGAATAATTGGAAATATTTGGAATTCTAAAGATGACAACATCATGAGTACGTTAAGAAAGACTTCGACAGATAATTGTTCCGTAGACGGATAGTGCGGCTAGAGAAGTAGTTGTGCTTCGAAACTAATTCCCTATTTCAAGCGCCATAGGTGCTCGCTTTGGGAAAGGAATCATAATAAATTTGGCGTTCTAATCAATTTCCATTCTAAGCATGACTTTGAGAAATTGTTTTTGGTTAGAGATTATTCGGTGTTATTCGGGCAGATGAAAACCTAATGATTTTATGTGTAGATAACTAATTTAACTACATTATGTATTCCAAATAAGATGAAGATCCTAACTAACTCTAGCTTTTCATGTATTTTTGTAACAAATCACAGCACGACGTGACTCGTAGTCACAGAATCATAGAAATCACTAAAATTTTATTCCTATACAACACACCATTTGTGTCACAAGGATATGGTAAATTTGCGCAGATGTCTGCCTGTCTGTCTGGCCGTCTATCCACCCATATTCTTGAATTCCAATCGATTCAGTGTCATTTTCTAAATCGACCTAAGCTTTCCTGTCCATCTATCAAAGTCCTTTTGTGTTCAACCTAAAAGTGGAAATTTTTTAGACAATTTGATGAAATTTGGGATATGCAAGGACGAGCACTACTGAAAGTGCTTTCGATCGGATTATTTTTTCGACCGCTTCCCATGTAACGCGTTATTTGCAAATGCCGTTATATTAAAATGGGCTGTGGCCCAGTATAGTGTTCTCATTTGTTCTTATTTATAGTTTAAATCGAAATCGATGAAACATTTAACAACATTTAAGTTCAAAATTAAAATGTCGCTCACAAACGAAACTCGGTCCAATTACAATTAAAATTGAACTTGTATAACGAAAGTATCTTCGTGGCATAGAAACAAATTAAACAATAGCACACATAAACTCATTAAAAACGTATTAAAAATTCTGATAACAAAGTTCAGATTAAAGCTCCTCCTTCAAAAATCAATGAAATTTCTTTCTTTTTTTATATGAATTTCAGCAAGAAAGGAACTAACGGATGCGCATACATGCTGATCTATAGAATATATGTACTTTACCTGTACATACATATAGCTGATGCCTATTTGTAGGAAAGTTATTATGCGAGAAACCATCCTGTGGCGATATATTTTATACTTTGGCATGGCTTTCCTTTGCACTAAGCAAACGTTTTAGATCGCAACAAATATTACTTTAATAACTTTGGCATTATGCAAAGTGGTTTTTGGAAAGTGAAAAATATGAGTAAAAACAAGTGCAATAAAAAGACAAAGAAAAAGAAAATATAGACTTTAAAGCATTTAATTATGAATGACAGCAAAAGCAAACTTTTCCCGCATATACATATATATACATATAAAGCAAAAGGAAGCGAAATAACGGAAAAAACAAATAAAACAGACTTGCATGACAGCTGTAAGTAACAAGAGTAGTGGTCGCTAATGTTATTATGGAGTCGCGTAAACGTTAAAAGGAAAGTTAGACATTGTTTCGCACTTTATCGCTTTCATGCGGTTTAAAGCGTAGCATGTGTGGAACATATTTAAAAAGAATAAATTGTAAATGTATAAATTCTTCCCTTTTTGCTTAAATAAGTAAATCTTTCAACGTAAGAGATATCAAGGAACGCACAGGCGGATGTCAAATACAAAAGAATTAATAATCTTCTCATTTTCATACGTTATTTATTTCTGCCATTATAGCTAACCTTATGTACAATAATCGAAAAAGAGAAATTTTCTTATTTATGTTCTTCATAGTAAAGAAATTTATATAAATTTATGAAAATTTTCTGCTTGAATTCAACTCAAATGCAATAAACAAAAATGAAAGCTTGCACATATACAAACATAAAAACAATTACTGCTATTGAGATCGGATTACCGAGCACCGACTGAAAGTAAATGATATACAAGCAAAGAAAGGCTTCTCAAGTCAAATTTGATAGTTATTTTGTTATAATCCTATTAAAAGGCCATATTAAGGCAGTCAACACTATTGCAGCATCATTTTCAAGTATGATGTTCTGAACAGCCAATAGCAAGTTAACAGTAAACGTCACTGTAGTCTACATATATATACATATAAATATTTATATATATATAAATTGAGTATTTGCTATTGTTGTTGTTGTTGTTGTTGTTGTTATCGTTCTAGGCGAAAAGATGGAAAAGAGTTTTTAAATTAAGTTTTCAATTTTTCCATAATTATTTTGACCTTAATTAACACATCGTTCCATCATCACCTTAAGCATGCTCTCATTTTGTTGTTCTTGTTATTGGTGTATAAAGATTTTTGTTTATTTCTGGCTTTCATCCGGTTTCTTACCTGGCGTTTTATGTGCAGCTGTCGGAGTCCCCCAAAAGCAATGAACGTCTTTACAGCGAGCAAACCTTAAAATTGTATAATATATATATATATATATATATACACACACACGCGCGCACACACACACAGAAAAGCTTATGGATACAAAGGCATGTTGTGTGTATATGTAAACGTAGTTAAAATCTTTATTGCACTAAATGCAAGACAATGGTGGGAGCATGAAAAGTCTCTCTCATCCGTTCGAGGATATAAACGAACCGATCGAATTGATGCTTACCTTTCTTTGAAAAAGAATTTCGTTTGCTTTCATTCATTGGAATGCAACTGCAGTAACTCGTGGGCCATATTCGTAAGCTTGTGCTGCGCATTTCTTTTTCAATTCTTTAGTGTAAGTGAAGGGTTTCTAAATGGCGACCAAATCAAAACTACAAGAAACCCGAAGATTTCTGCTACATTATGAGAAATAGCTGCTGTGGCTGCTCCCTTTTTTCTTTTCTTTTCTCATTTTTTTTTTTTTTGTTTGCTCAAGATTTTAAATGCTGTTGCAGAGCTTATAAAATTCGGTTTTAATTAAATTCATATGCTGCACTTCTCCCTTGCAAGCCCTCCATCTCAACCATCTTATAATCATTTAGTATTCTGTAACGACAATTTGTTCAGCTCATCTTTCACTATTCCACATCAAGGAAACTCATTTTCATTTTTATGGAAATTAAAATATTTGTATTTGTATCTTTGCATCTGGATGTGTATATATGTATATATGTTTGGCTGTGTGACTCTTTGCCGTAAGTAGAAATTTGCAATTTTATTTTACATAAGCAAGACTTAAAGGAGTTTAGAGATTATTCATAAATTAGTTTTTTATCAAACATAGTCTGCTCCTGAATACATCGTATAAACATTAGAAGAAGAGGACGGACGTAACATAAAGAAAAGGTTTAATCAATTTGCAAAGCAAGAATATTGTTTACCTATCTATTACTGATATTAAGAAAGTGTTTATATTACCCACAAGTCTTGAGGCCACTTTGCCTTTCACAATTTGTTTGAATTTATCCGAATGCGGGAGAGTTGCCTATAGATGTGTCTCCTAAGAGATGGTAGAACCCGCTGAATATCAAATAACACGATCTATATCTATTTCTCAGCTAATATTAAGACGTCATTTTTTTAAGTCTACTAATCTGTCAAGAGATCAAAATTCATTTCAATTTCTTAATTAATTTATATAAAGGCCCAGGAAAGTTCAGTGCACTCTCCGGGCAATCCCATCTTTATAATAGCAATTTCAATCTTTTCTCTGCCGCTGACCTGGTTATTCCTTAAATTGCTGTAAAGCTTATTACTTGCTAGCAACTGGTTCCTTCCTTAATGCATTAATCCGTTTCTGTATGCTAACTTCACTGGAAGGGATTTGCAACGCAGGGAAAAACCAGGTGAGTGGCGTATTAAAATGGAAATTTAAAATTACGATTCAGGAAGTCTTTTCAATCTAAGCTTGTCTGTCCATCTGTCCGGCTTATATTCTTGCATTTTAGATATTTGGATCAAATTTAGTACATCGACACCTTTTGGCCCAAGGACGGTCGCTGTTGAAAATGGCTGGAATCAGGACACTTTCTCAGTATCGTATTTTGAAAAATAGTTATACGAATAAGTGTATTTAGTGAAATGGTGTATGGTATTTAATGATGGGTCGGGACTCACTATAATGTTTTTACTTACTTTTATTTAACGATGTATTCATCGAATACATAGAGTTTTAAGAAGCCTTGCCTGGTATCAAATCTGTTCAATGCTTTTTTAAACGGATTGCACGTGTAACTCAATCTTTTACAATCTCAATACTTTTTTTTAAAGTTTTCTCCAACCAGCTATCTCAAATTAGCTATTTGGCCAACCAATTCACAATTTAGGGCGCACATCCATGAAGCGGAAATTTTTACTGTCAGAAAAGCCAGCAATATGTTTGTCTACGAAGTTTTTGGAAAAGTTTGAAGCGAAAAGACTAAATGATAAAAATTTATTCAAATTACTTAGCATTTAAAACGTCGTCTGTTGAATAGGACCATGCTACAGTCACATGTTATAACAAGTCTAGATAAGCAGATAATTCTATTAGCGATTAGAGACGTTACGACCATGAGTTTATAGCTTACACTTATCTATAAAGAACACAAAGCTGACGTAGACAGTGTCAGTTCGCAATCGGGCTTGTCAAGTTGAGAACTGCACGTTGATACTTTCAACCCAAAGCATTTAACAGGCTTACATATCTGTGGGCAGCACTATTGACTGCACATCAAGAATCAATTTTAGGCAAAATATTTCCATCGACCTTAGATAGGGAGTTCTGTAACCGAATTTACTAAAGCTTATATAAAATTTTTTTACATTAATGCCATATGGCACTGAAATGAAATAGAAATTACATTTCAACGTTCGCTTTTTGCTTTTGTATAAACGTTGTAATAAGAACAGCATTCCATCATGTCACATGGTCACATGAGTTACAAAGGTCTCCTGAGTCAATGCGTCCATGTTCGGACACCTTCAGGTCATTTGGACAACAAAACAATTGAAATTCCCACATGTGTACATTAAGAAATCCGTTCTGCACCAAGTACAATTTTTGCACAAACTTAAGTAAAATGATGTGAGCGAATAGCATGGCTTGTGAAGTAAGAAGTAAGGCAGAGATGAAAAACTATGAATATATAAACTCACCAAAGCATAAATGAAACAGGAAAACGTATATAAGTGCGTGCCATGGTATATGGTATGGAATATTTTTCCAGAGTGTAGAAATTACTCGTTCGTGCACTAAAAATGCACGAGCTTTAAAAATAAATGAATTTCCCATCTTGCCCATACTTTTATTTTTATATTTTAAAAGCACCTTTCTCTCTCTCTCTCTTTCTCGTATAAAGTTATGTTCATCGAGAAGAGAGAATAAAGACGTGACATACTAATGTCACATTGTTCGCTATAATCACAACGATAAAAATTTAGTTATTAATTTTCCACATGACGTTGTTATAAATGAATCCGTAAGAAAACCAGTATTGCTCAAAAGGCAATCTTGGTTACTTACCACATAAACTAAATAAAATTTTTGATTATCAACGTAGCATGTGTTTACCTAGAGTTTACACAAACGCCCTTGCATTGAAAATGCCTAATACCATAATGCCCGACGACACATGGGAGAAATATGAAGCGTTAATCCCCGCTTCCCCTACACACAAGCAGTGGAAAAATCTTCTTCGTATGAGACGCTCTTTTTACTGCAACAACTGCAACTTACATGGTCATGGACGTGACGAAGCCTAACTAACGCCGGTCATGTATTTAACGCCGTCTCGATTACTCGTGAAAGCCCATCGCTGTCAAGAAGAGAACAGGTCAGCGGAGCGCTGGCACCGTAGTCAATTCAAGCAGGGTTGTTTGGATCTTCCATGCAATCCTCTATCACAAAGCGACGTTATCTTGTCGAACGGTTATCATGCTCCCAGCTCAGTTATTACTTCTTTACCCCGTAAAGCCGAAGGCATCTAAAATGACCTACATAGGATTATTATTATATACGTAAGAAATATTCTCTAAAAAAGATGAAAACACTTCCGGTGCACCTTCCCTACGGAAGTTCCCATTTTCGGGATGTAAACATAACGGTAACCACATGATCTCACAAATGACATAAAAAAAGCAATCCGTTTTATTTAGGAAACAACGAACTCGAATTTGTCTTTAGCTCTATGCTTCTTTGAACGCACAACCCATTTAATTCTAGATAACGGTGATTAAGCGATTAACTGGGACCACAACTAACTTTCTAATGAATAGACAGAATTTTCATTTTGTTTCTTACATTTGAATCATGAAGTTCGTAAGGTGTTCAATTGTACGCTTATTAATCAGTTAACCTCAGTTAACCTCTTTAGCGATTACATCATCCGCAGAATATGTGTAGTATCAAACTAGGTTGTAATCAAACGACTTGACAAAATGTCAAAAATGTTTTCTAAAATATATTATTATTATTATTATACATATTCATAATGATAAAATTTTATGAGGAAATTCGAGATGGACGGATGATGACATATATATTGGTCATATGAACTGAGACAATTGCAGATCTCTCTCTCTCTCCCTCTCCCTTTCTCTGTGCGACTCTTTATAATATAATTGTATAAATTTGTGACAACGACCGCAAAATAATCGATGGCGAATTTTGATGAGAAATTTTTGTTATTTGCGGAAACTGACAAAACCTTTATTACTCCATGTTTAAAAGGTAGGAGAAGTGCCCGAAATGTCTCGAAAGTATCGCAACATAACCTCAAAAGAAGAAAACGAACATCACTGAACCTACCTTATGTGTGCATAAATTTCCTTAATGTCATTCTTGTAGAATCCTTTAGTTCAGAAATGAGTTCTTTGCTTTCCTTTCTTTTTCGGAGAACAAAAACGTTCCCGTAAAGTGTGCCATATAATGATTTTAACATCGAGACTAATTATTTGCGTAATACATTAGACCACCTTTTTGCATCGAAAACACACGGCTCGTTATATAACAACAATTTACGGAAACAGCAATGGAAACATAAGCAATGTTTCATATCATTAACGAACGTTATAATAACAGAAAAGTTAATTATTATAAAAGAACTAATAAAAAATGAGCGGAAAGAAGAAATAAATAAAATCTCTCGTAGACCAGAAAACATAAAAATAGCGCACATATTGTGTACGTACAGCTTCGTGACCAGATTTACAATTATGTTTAGCAGAGCACATAACAACTCTAATTACGAACACAATAATAATAATAATAATAATAATAATAATATTTTATAGATAATAAGCACGGATGCGCGGAAACTTCACTTTAAGATTTCGCATCCTTCACCGCCAAACTTGTATTTGTGTACAAGAGATTTAGAGAAACACTTACCGTGTCTTTCATTTTTCCTCCTTTCCACCTAATTTTCTCACCTCTACCCTTTCTTCTCTTGCACACACGTACATATCTCTCGCAACACTTGGCATGGGTTATAGCGTCCTCCTTCTTTCCTCTTACGGGTGTGCATATAATTTGGTTCCTGCAAGTAATTGCATTATTGATTGCTATTGAAAAGAATTGAAACTGATCTTGTGTGCAGACTTCTAATAATAGAATTTTACATTCTAGCCTTGAAACTTTTGTTGCGTAGTATCTAACGGGTTTTTTATTCTTTTTTTTTAATAACAATTTTAATTACATACAAATTTTATATACATAAAAAAAATGTATTTTCTTTTCGCTACAATAAACTCGGAAATTACTTTAAAGTGTTTGTTAACAAATTTCTTGTCTATGCGTGTGTATGTGTGTGTGTACGTTTATATGTATTATATATTAAGATTAAATGGCATTTTATATATGGTTATATATATGTGCACTAAGGAACATGTGTAGGCATACTTATATAGATGATATGTTTGCATGTACGTTTGTAAGTATGCATTTTCAAAGCTTTTGCAATTTGGTCGTTCGGTTACTTGCTTGCATGGTTTTTGTTATTTAGTGGGTTGTTGCTTTTATAGTTATGTGGACATGTTATATACATTCATAGCTTGGCTTGGCTTGGCTTGGTCGTCTTTATGCATCATTCTCTCTCCTTATGTGAATGTGCGTATATGGGCTTCGGTGCTGATGTGAGGGTGTGCGTAATGCATATGCATATGCATATGTACGTGTGCGTGTACATACTTGATATACATTCTCTTCATAACCTAAAGATTTTCAAATATGAGTATTGTGTGGTCATATAGGCGAACTTTTGTATTGTGTATTGGTTTCGGTTACTTGCTGTAGCTATTTGCGGTTATGTTATGTTAGCGTACAAGTATTGGGTTTTGTTTGCTCCTGGATATTGTATACTAGGCAACTCCTTGCAGCGTTAAGTTTAATAAACATTCCCATCTTAAACCGTAAAAGTTTAGAGTATTTTACAAAGTAAAAGAAAAAAACATACAAACACATACACACACGCACGCACAAGCACACATACAAACATATTCTTCAAATTTAATGTTTTGTTTTTTTTTTTTGATATTTTCATTTTTTTGAAAAGAACTTATTCCACTCTGGGTAAAGAAAAACTAAAACAAAAAACAAGAAACGTTAGAAAATGTTTTATTTACATTAATGTTCTATTTACGTTGAAAATCTCTTAAGGAAAAATCTCAAAAGGAAAATTTTGGCGTATTTGTCGCCAGAAAATGTTTGCATCGTTGTATCAAGATAAGACTATATGGGGATTCATCGACTAAGAAGTTTTCCGAGAAAATGAATTATTCATTAAGTTGTGCTTAAAAGAAAGAAAATTTCACAGTACAATTAGCGACTCAAGCCAGGGTTTTTCTCGAACAGTTGCCTTCAAATGGAACACAAAATTCGCAAATAACGAAACAAAGTGACGCTTTGGGCTGACGTTATTACCATTATTAATTTCGTCAGAGAAATATATTCCAAGTTTAAAGGGCTCTTAAGGACTAGCACCTAAAACTATCGCCTTTTATTGAAAACTCTACCGCACTTGAGGTTAGAACCCAAGACCATTGAGTTGTCAGGCGAGATCTTTTTCCTAACCGACCACAAAAATATCTCACGTTTTACGTGTTGTGCAATAACTTTTACCCTTACGATCATTTTCTGCAATCAATCTACACAAGAAGTGATCTTTATTTTGTGTGAATCAATTAAAAAATGTATCTTTATATGCTACAGTGGAAGGAGGTAAACGAATTTTAGCGCAAATTGGACAAACTTTTTTCTTCTGGTACTCCTTCCTTCCTTTTACACGCAAATTCACTTTGGATGATAAGACCTACAAGCATCTAAAGGCTACAAATACACATACACTGACTTGTAAATGCTCTGGAAATCGCATTTTACCAAACTGGGGGTCGTTTGCGTCTCTAAGAAACGAATTCACTGCCTTTCCTCTTATTCAACATACAATCAGAACAAATTCTTTTCAAAAATTTAAGGTCTCGCGTTAGAACCTTTCACTTATAGCTGCTTTATATCGAGACGACTATTTGGCGCTGCAAAGGCTTACCACCGATCTTCCTCATAGTTTTATGTCTTTAATATATGTTGCGTCTTCCGCTCGACGTGTAGACACTTTCAAAAATGATCCCGCTATCTTGAAATCTTCAACAAAAACTTTTCCAAAATATTTTTACCAAAGCTATTTAATATTTCCGCGTCTCATTTTAATATCGGTTACTGACCGTTTAAGTATATTATAATAAGTGCAAAAAAGCCAAAAACACAAAAATAAATATAAAAAAAAATGAAAACATGCCGAAGCAAAAACACTGCGTGTTTCACAAATTACAGGGAGTCCAGAGTAAATCGTTAAAAAATATTTTAGCACAAAGTTATTTGATACGTAACACTTGGTTGAGTTGCTCACAACACTGGAAAATTATCGCGGCACGTCGCCTGCATTTCAAATAGAAAACGTAATGTAATGCAATCTTCACTATTATACGCGTACGTAAGAATGTATTCAAATGGTACTTAGTAGAGAGACCAACAAGTCGGCAAGAGGATGTAAGTGATAAGTGAAGCTGGAAGAAATCTCCAACAACCCCAGCTTGTATAATGGTTTGAAATTTCTGACCCGTTTTTGTTTTTTTGGCTTCTGCTGCCTTACAGTGTTGTTGTGCACGTATGTGTGTGCGTGTGTATGTGTGAATGAATATTTATAGCATGTATTGCTCCTTTTTGAAAGGCAAAGAAAAGTTTTGTCTTCTCTGCTTCATTCCAAATATTATATGATTTATAATCCTCATATACATATATATATATATACGAGGTATGTTCAAAAAAATATGACTTTTTTTCTCAAAAAATATTTATTTATTAATAGCTATTTTGTACCTTTCCAAGTAATAAATGTGTGATATGCCCTTTTTTGTATGGCTTTGAGCTTTTCAAACGATGGAGTCTTTACTTTCTCAATGGTGGCAAAACTGCGTCCTTTCATTAGTCTTTTCAGTTTTGGAGACAGCAAAAAGTCGTAGAAGGCCAAGTCCTTGACTGACTGTTCGATAATTCCGAGCGTTTGTTCCTTATTACCTCATGTGGACAGCGCATAACTTCAAGATAATCTTCTTTATTGGCCGTATGACCTTCTAGCAGGAACACAGGATACACCACATTGTAATGAGAGGAAACAATGACCGAACTTGGCGTGCTACTTTCAGTTTTGGATCTTCGGGCGACTTGATTGGGTTTTGGTGTCGACATCATAACCACATACCCATGTTTCGTCACAAGTCGACATTGGCCTCCGACAATCGCTCCTGAGCGATGTTCATCCGATGGTGTTGTTTGGTCAAAATTTAATAATTACGAAACGAAGTTAGTTAACTGCCACACATTTGTACACACGTCATCATACCGCACACAAATATACGTATCCCACGATATTTGAAAACTCACCCTTTTCTAAATATGCCGTATACGTACACGTGTATGTATATAT
Organism: Glossina austeni; assembly: GCA_000688735.1. NCBI lineage: Eukaryota > Metazoa > Arthropoda > Insecta > Diptera > Glossinidae > Glossina > Glossina austeni. The sequence continues at coordinate 26,281 of KK502543.1, read as the reverse complement.
AAGCTCATAAATTTTGTATGTGTGTATCTATATATGCGTAGTAATTTTATTAAATTTTAGTTGAGAAATAAAATTTCACTTGTTTTAATTTTCAAAACTTTCCTGTTATATGTTGTAAATCAATTGCTCACGTATTAAAAACTCAAACAATTGTCTATTTGTTTGAGATATTGGTTTTATATTTTTCCAAAAACCATTTAATATTTTTGTCAATCAAGTTTTTCTGGAAAAAAAAAATAAATCCCTAAAAAAAGAAAAAGAACCCGTCGAACGGAGGAGCGAAAATTTTCTAATACATATTGCGATTTAATTTTTTATTTATTTGCGATTTTCTCAAAACGTTATGGAAGTGAAAACTCGCAACACCACCAAAATACCAAAACCTGCCGAAAAGAAAAAACCGCAGCAGGTGTGTGTATGTGTGAACCTTTAATAAATTTTATAATATACGCAGCAACGTTATCGCCAATCTTTTTTTAATCTATTGCTACAACAACAAGATCAACTTGTTTGAATATCTATCTAATAATGGACAAGACAGATCCAGTGCTTCTATCATTAGTATGCGACGGAAATTTTAAAGTCAATTCAGGACGAGCCATTAAAATAGTCGAGTTTTTGTTGGCATCCCGCTCTTCTCTTTTGCTTTTTGCATCTAACTTTCGAGATTGTCAAAAGTGCCATACTTTGATTTAATTTTTGAAGCGGTGCCATTATCTGGATATATAAGGCATATACATTTTTATTTGGCCTGATCAATGGAAATTGCATATCCAAAAAAAAGGGGATTGACGGAGAAGGATATTTTAAACAAATCTCCAAGGACTGAAGTTTTTTTCTCTACCAAATTTGAAAACTTCGTGAGGCCTTAAAATTGCCGAAAAATATTCGCTAAGACTTTTTCCACGGCAATAAAGCAATAGAAAGCAGATGTGTTTCTCAACCCTTTTGAAAAAAAAAACTTTTCTCCAACCTCCTAGGCTTTAGACAAGATGCAAAATTCATGCGGTCATTGTCTGCATTCATTCATTCATTCATTCATTCATCCATTTATTCATTTATTCATTTATTCATATACTTTTTGGGACTTGTTTGATTTCGAGTCGTTGGCTTTAAGAGCCTTTCACAGGACATGTATATATATGAACAATATTAAGACATTCCACTTCGAATATCGAATAGTTATGGGCGCATTTAACTACCATCGTCGGACAAATATTGCATATCTTTATCTTTTTAGTTGCACTCTTGTACGTCATCAGATACAGTATTAATTTTTGGAGCTTCTCTTTTTCGTTCTTTATACAAGGAACCAAAATATACAGAAGATGAAAAGAAATGCATTGTCGATCTAAAAAAGCTCTATTTGGATACTATTAAGCTGGATGTCGATTTGCAGAAAGAAATTTACAATTTGGAAAAGTCTTATGAAAGCAAACACAATGAAATCTATGATAAACGTAGCAAATTGTTGGAGTAAGTAAAACCATTGTTGAAAGAGTGAAAAGAAAATAAATCTGAAAACGTTGAAAAAAAAATGCAGAGATTTTAAGAAACAAACTCACGGTGGGGATGCAGGCGAACAGGGTAACGTGGCTAATTTCTGGTTAAAGGTATTGAAAGCCTCCTACACAGAATTTATAAGCAAGCGGGATGAGAAAATATTAGTGGTAAATATATTAAAATTGAAGTGAGCATTACCGTTTATAAAAGGCATAGAAAGGCAAAGAAATGTTACATATGTTGACAGTCAACTTCAGTCATCACGTAAGGCGTGAAAGTGCGCAAATTCTTAAGACACGTAGTCTTGGGCATTCGTCCTCTCTGGACTAATATGTTTGCAGCTTCTCTCGGGAACTACAACAAGAATGGGCAACTTTTTCGCCTTGGGGCAATTTTAATTTGCGTAAAACAAGATTCAAGGCCGCATTCTGCGTCAGATCTCCTACTTTTTAAATCACCCACTTTATGGCCCAATGAACACACTTAAAAACACATTTGATAGATGTCCAGCTGAGCCGGCATATGTAGTCGCTTTACACGATTGCTGTGTGCAAGCAAATTGAATAATTTGCGAGTCGGATGTGGCTGCCTTCGGGCTGGCGGGTACCCATTCCTGCCCTACGATAAATTATTATATACTATGCCATTGGCATTAGAAATTCGTCCCCCAGGTAAATCAAATTCGTCAGTATTTTTTTTGGATCATTCCGGTAATCGTCGTAACGCTCGTTCACCTTATTTCTCTGTCTTTGCCAATTTAAAGACTTTCGAATTTCTCTTAGATGCAAGCTCTTTTATAAAAGTCGGAATTCTGCAACTATGCCTTATAAACCGTATTGTATCTTGATAATTATAACTGAATAATGTGTAATTGCATAATTTTAGTATCTTGTTGATATACGTGCCAAATTGTATAACGACCCGGTAGTTAAGTTTGTTATTGAATTCTACTTCGAGCCAAATGATTACTTTACAAATCGTATATTAACTAAAACTTATTATTTGAATTGCTTGCCCGACGCTGATGATCCCTTGTCATATGATGGAGCCGAAATTTATAAATGCGAAGGTTGCAAGGTTGATTGGAAACATAGCGAAAAGGAACATGACAAGAAAGGTAGGTCACACGAACGCTGCACGGAATATCAATCAAGGAGCATATAAAACCATCTAAAAAAGAACATAAACCGTGGAAATTTTTCTTTTCAGCTTTTACCTCCTTTTTCGATTTCTTCAATCCACCCACATTGCCCGATGACCCCGAAGACCCGAATTATTGCGATGTTAATGTGGGATATAAATAAATCAATTTTTTTCATCAAATAATTTTTTCTCAACTTCCCCCAATATTAGGCTATCTTGCAGAATGACTTTGAATTGGGTTTCTATTTAAAAGAACGCGTTATACCAAAGGCTATTATTTTCTTCACGGGTGAAATTGCCGATTGTCAAAGTTCAGAATCCGAGTCTGATTCTGATGAAGACGACGATGATGAAGAGGATGAAGATAATTCCAGTACCAATTCAGCAGCGGCCAATACAAATGCTTAATCGCTTAAACCAACCATACGTGAAATTGATGCGATTTTCACTCATTCATCCTTATGTTGCATCGAAGAAAATTGCCATCTGACATTTTTTTTTTGTGCTTGTAGAGAAAAGGTATATGACGAATGCATCATTTATATGTTTTTACATTTTCGCAAGAAAATTAATCAATCGTTTTACTCAATAAAATTCATATACATTATAACCAAATTTATTACTGTTTTACATTTAACGGAAAGTTGTTCCTCGTATCACGACCTCGTCGAGCTTACATATAGCAAAATATCCAGGTCTCTCCATTTGATCCAAAAGTAAACAAGTGAGGCTGCAGTGATATCGAAATAAATTATCACCGACAGTTTCATACCCTGCTTTTAATTTCTCATCGCCAAGAGGGAACGATTGCAATCAGGTTATAATGTAAAAGAGAAAGTTGTAATTGATAAAAACCGGCCTTCATCCTCAGACAAATGATGTAATTGTTGTTTTAGTCTTTTTTTTTTTTTCAAATGAAAAAACCTAGAGTAAGTTTTATTTAAACATTTGATTCCATTTTATTTCAAAAATTGTTTTTTAAATTTTATAGACTTGATTAGGATTTTCAAGATCGACCCCAGACGCATGACCAATCGAAACATCTTTAGAACATTGAAAAGCAGATGGATAACACACAATTTTACATAAAAAAATATGTCGTTAGTAAATAATTAAAAATAAATCTTTTGAAATTAAAATTCTCGTACATTTAACGTAATTTTAGATAGACCTACTACGATAAACATCTTTGCTAATCGTTCATGCTTGTTCTAAAACAATTAATGATTAAAAATAATCTTTACCCGCAATGAGTACAATTTATGGGTTCTGCTATCTGATTTAGATAAATCTTCTCATTTAGAGATCATTTAAACCCAACAAATGTTCAGCAACTATTTTACATTCAGGTTTTGATTCTTTGAATATTTTTACACCTTCAAACGTAATACCGGTACCACTTATATCTAAATATAGTAAATTAGGTGAGCATTGCACTATATGTCTTAAAAATACATCTGTTATATTTTTATAATTACGTATAGTAAAACGTTCGATGAGCGTATCGTTCGGTCGATTACGTATACCTATCCAAATCCTACCATGGTTTGTAGGATTGACAGAACGTCCGAAAGAGCACAATCCCTGATCACTAATAAAATTACGGGGATAGGTGAGTTGTTTAACAGATCCCGAAGAGGTTGGAAACTCGTCTTGCCTTTCAACTACATTAACAGTAGTAGCATTGTCCGCATTAGCAAAATTACTGGCGCCACGTCTTAAAGGATTTATAAGATCCCAAAATAAATCATGACGTATTACTCGATTAACTTCGCTAATACCTCCTTCTTCCTGTCCCTGCGCTTGCCCCATCGAAACTGCCCGTGGATTAACTCCGGGAATATTGTTTACACTAATCAAAGCGCCTTGCGGATTACGTAAATCTATGTAAATAATGTGATCGGGATTTGCTTGTTGTCGACGTTGCGGAGATTTTTTGTTTAAAGAAGCCCAAAAATCATTTGTAGATGAAGATGATTGTGCCGCTTGAGATGACGAAGTCCCTGAAGAATTATATTCGCCGGTCGTTGCTTCTGCACATTCGCCTAAGCCATACCCTTTTGAGGCAGACAAACTTACATTAAAGCCTTTAGCTGTATTTATGTAAGGGGGACATTCCAGCATAACTTCTCTTAATGTTTCTATAACATTAAAACATTGCAGATCCGTATCGGTTAATGGTATTTGTCGCAAATCTAGACGCTACAACAAACACAAAACAGGGAAAACGGTGTCATTAAAGAGGAAAAAGTACTTATGAGATTCAAAGCAAACTACACTTGGTCCCTGATAGCGTTCGTAGCAAATACATCTTACGAAATGATTGCTATTTACACCCATCGCGACTTTTGGTGTAAGGTATATTAAATCTACTCTGACGTATGTGACATCCAGAAGATGGATTTATCCATTTTTTATTATACCGTCACTTCAGAATAATTTTCTGAACCAATTTAGTCCTGTCTATCTGTTCGCTTGAGTCTTGTCTCCAACGTAGAGATGGCATTATTTAAAATATTTTGGCGAAACTTGGCACGCTGTTGCATTTCGGCCCAAGGACGAACGTTATTGTAAGAGACCATTTTTACGATCACGAAATAACTGGAAAATGATTGGATTGGATAGGATCACATAAAAATTCGAACAAAAAAAGGTTCTATACAAAAACAAGAAGACACTTTTAAAATTGTGAGATGGAAGTTGATCCAGAATGGCGATTTCGCATGTAAATTTGCTAATATATATTTGGGCAACTTAGATTTATAGATTAGCATATAAGCATCCTGTCAAAAGTAAGCTTTTTTTTGTTAACAAGGTCTAATTTTGGCAATTTTATGGCAAAAAAATTCACTTTATTAAATTTAGACCATGTCCATTTTCATACATTAATAGGGTTAAGTAGTTTAGGGTATTTAATAGCCGGCCTTGCCCGACTATGGTATTTATACATATTTTTTACTTGCCTGTAACAATGGAAAACCATGAATAGTTGCTATGCTGGCGTAAACGACAATATCAAAGAAATTAACACACCCTCGCAGACTTAATGTGTGCAAGCCGGGCAATTTAGAAATTGGCATGATATCGTGAGGTTCGAACCAAGTACTATATTCAATACGAAGCTCCTGAAAATATTTAATTAAGTATTTATTTAAAAGTAATGTAGAAATCATTAAAATATAAACAAACTCTACCGTCCGTGGTCGTTTCACCCAATCGTATAACGTCAACCGAAAATTTCGAACGCGGTATATAAAAAGGCTATAAACAAAACAATATACCAGCTGCACTCGCACCCGTGATACAGATCGAAAATAAGGCGGAGCTCGAGAGTCGACAACTCACTTGCAAACGATGACTTCTTATGTAGAGGTCAAAATATTCACTTTTGAGTTTTGTTATTGATAAGCAACAAACAAATCTACCTTATGGAATTCTGTGGCAGAAAAATTATAATATCGTATTTGTTTTTACATATTATCGTCATGCAAAAAGCAAGCAAATGCTAAGTTACAATTGGAATTGATGAGACACGGAAAATGATATCTCATGAACACTTTTCGTACGGACTTTTTTTATACGCCCGAAAAACGTTTAGTTGTGGTTACTCGCTATAAAGGGAAATGTATACAAAATATACTGATATATGTTGCTTTTTTTGACTATTGCATTAACGTTTCAGTCGTTAAAGGACGCGAGTACAAGCATCATTTTTTCATTTAATTTGAGGAGTTGAATCTCATACATGTGCGCAAATATGATTTTTCGTCATAATTTTTACGAGTTCGCAGATATTCAAAAGTGGTGTCCAAATACATTTGGCTAAATCGACGAAGAAGCTCATGCTAATGACGGAGAGACCCTACTTTGGAAATATACACCATGGCCCAATTGGTAGTTGATGCCAAAGTATCGACCTAAGCTGTGGAGAGTTACAATGTATTTCGGCTAAAGCTGCTATACATACCTGCAGGTTCACCAAATGCGTATGGATTCCCGACAGCCAAGATGAACGTTGATAAGATAGGTTCAAAACGTCGCAATCATTAATGACTAAACGTTGAAGGGATTGCGGGATGTGTTTAAAATGTAACTAAAATGAAATAATTGTTACTATATACGTTGCGCCTTATAAAGGATAATCAACAAATACAAAAGCAGGCTTTTCGTTTAATCTTTTCTTTAAGTGACTGATAATAAAAAAGCGTTATTTTTTTTACTAAACGCCCTTTGTTTTTGACCATAAGAATTTATTTCATTTGTAGTCCATTATCTTTAACAATTCACTTCCAAGTAATTTTAATTTTTGTTATTGTTCCGCTTTACACAGCAGAGAAAGAATTTACACCGTTCGTATCGTCAAGGTACGCCATTATTTTTATGTTTTAAATTTTGTGAACAACATGATTGAGCAATTTTTTCCTAGAGTGATATATGGAGTGTGCCATATTTTTTTTCGCACTATTGAGCTCGGAAGTAGACAACAACAAAAAAGCATTATACGCCTGTTTGATAAGACGTTTTAAGTGATTTTACCCATCGCCATTTGTTGGCGATGGAGACAAGGTAGTCGCAAGGATTTATACAGAAATATTCCGCAAGTATGGCATGCATGCTTTGCATTTATATTCCCGTAAAGACAGCTTATAAAATGGCAAATTTGTGATCATATCACGTAGGACTTATATATCGTCTAACCAGATTTGAGTGAACAAAGTGAAGGCATACGATGACAAAGTCAAATTCAATAGCGACAAAGCTTTTCATTTACAGAAACTTGAAAGCGAATTAAGCGCATTTAAAATTGAAAGAAAACTTACCAATGTCAAATCCAAACATATTGAGTACAACTCCAGAATTTCCAGTTGCGTACAATTGCTTGTCAACGATTTACTTAAAGTCTTATTAAATATTTCTCCCGAACTTTTATAATTAAGCGATTTTTGTGAAGGACCCCGTAATTTTAGACATTTTGTGATAGCATGAGTAAATTGCAAAGACTCCAACAATTGATTGTATGAATCCCTGCTCTCCAGCAATGAAATATACCGCCAAAACCGCTTATCGTAAACCAACTCATTGAATCGTCTGCAAATTCTAGAATAAGAAAAATAATCAAAAATTATCAGTCAGCTCTTTCCTGAAACGTTTAATTTCTGCACACGCCTTAACTCATTTACCTCTTCATGGTTAGTAGATCTTGACTTCCAAGATATTTAAAGATTTCATATAAAATCTCATCACAAAAGTGATCTAAAGTAAATCTGTAGTCAGTTTCGACTTCACGATATTTAGCAGCTGGAGGACTGTTAACAACATTGTTCACAATCGTAGATTCAGAAGAGATGGCCGATGTTTGTTCATTTGTTTCCGAAAACCGCCTCTTACGTTTGCTAACATTGTTAAACACCTTGCACGTCTCCGCGTGCTCTACGTAATTTACGGAGGTGTCCATAAATTTCCTAGCTTAATAGATATAACTAAAATGCACTTATAAAATTTACTTTTTTCGTAGTAGTGATATAAAAATTAAAAATAGTTCTATAAAATCATCGAGTTTAATATCAAAACATTTTCAATAAAACTATTAACCCAATTTTCTAGAGCGTGTAAATAACAAACTGAGACGCAACAAAATATCGCAGCGTAATTAGAAAAGCCATGAATAACATATAAAGTATACATTTAAGGCTTGATCGATTTGCCACAACTTTATACTTTTTTTTAATTGTCGAAATTCGATTTGTATGAGCAAATCGTTATTTGTATATTAGAAAAATAAAAATTATAATATCCGCCGCAATCTGACTCGGCTGTGGTTAACGCGAACCAACGTTTTCAAAAATTTGTTTTCAAAATATTACAAGAGAAAGTGTCGCTTTGAAAATGTCTGCAATTCCTAATGGATGATATCATTCCGAATTTAATGCTGTAACACAGAATGTTTTTTCAGAGTATTTGTTAAAATTAATTGAAAAATTGCTTGACGTTTTTACTAATACATGGCTTTAGAGTCACGTTATTTTTAAGAGAACCCCTTCCAAACCACACTATCTATATCCGGAAAATGATAGCGATACATAGGGCCAAAAAGTAGTTTTAAACCATTTTTTATAGGCCCAAAAAGTAGTTTAAAACCATTTTTTTAAGACTGGATACAAAACGAAGTTTGATATTATTATTTTTTGATTACAAGAATTGACAATTACGAAACGAAAGGAAATCGAGTGATATTTAACATTACTCTTTATGCTTGATGACATTGAAAGGGAATCATCCACACGAAGTGTTCCATCTGGATAATTCGGATAGTTTGTTCCATCTCCATCATTTTCAACTGATACAAATAAAGTGCATAACTGAAGTCAAAAATCAAGAATTAGCGCTCACAACTCACTCAGAAATTCTACAATAATAACGCAATGGTTTCGCTAATAATGTTTATTTAAAATATAAGAAAAATGTGTTTGCATTGTGGTAATAAAGAAACTGTTGCTTTGTTCTGATAATGTTGTCTCATTCCACCAATTCCATTTAATTTTTATTTACAAATTGACAAAACAGTTATCAACTTCGTTTCTAATAAAGTAGATAGTTTTGTGGACGGCTTTCTTTTGTACAAATATGTCTTTATATATTCAATTAAATGTATTAAATAAAATACGAGGTACTTTAACTAACCATGCCTTTAGAACACAGGCTACGAAGAGCGTAACTTTAAAATATGGTAAAGATCCGCAACCATTGTTTACTGACCCTGAAATCCAAAAGCTTCTCAAGTCCATTACACAATTAGATTTGAGCAAAATATTTCGCCGAACCACGGCGTCAGTAAATAGTGTAGAATATAAATTTATGACCACCGAACAATTGGAAGGTGTGTTTCGCAAAACACTGGAAAGAGCCAAATTGAAATTACAAATGCCACCTATAGTAAAAGTAAGAGACGATGCTCAAAAGATCATATCGGTGGATAAAGCTTTAAAAGGATTCTCTGATACAAAATTTGTAATAACTGATGTAACTTATGGTACCCGTCAATCTGAACGTAAAGTAATTGTCCGCGATACAGACGGCACGTTGCATCATGCTCCGATGGAAATGGCTAAAAGAATGAAACAGTTGTTTGTACCATTGAATGGACGTAAATTACGGATGCCGCAAATGTTTGAGGAAGAAAATTTACAAAGACGTTTAGAAGAACGCAAATATGAATTTATATTAGACCGTTTACTAGTGCAATTCGATCCAGATGAGCCGGATTTTCACAGAATAAGCAGCAAAGTGTATCAGCATATAAATGAAACTAAAGAATTCGATCAACTTCGTTCCACAAGGCATTTTGGACCTATGGCGTTCTTTTATGTTTGGCACAAATGTATCGACGATTTGCTGTATGATATGGTCAAAAGGGATTACTTAAGAAATGGAGCCGAATTAATAATCTTGTATTACAAAATTCACTCGATATCGGAGGATGTTGCGGGCTTTTTGCAAAAATTAGGCGAACACAATTCTTTGGAAGATTTAGCTCTAAAAGAACTAAATAAATCCATAAAGAGTAAAGTGCATGGCGATATACATTCAGAAATCGAAAGTGCTATTGGTAAATCAGCCAAAGATTTTGAAGTTGATGAATTATGTTTAAGGTTTGTAGAAAAGTACGTGGCAGCTTATGCGCTAAAAAAAGTGCAGCTTGAGTTAGGCATTCAAACATTAAAAGAACTTAATGCCGAGAAAAAACATTTGTATGAAGGCTTAAGCAAAGCACACGGTATACAAAACGCCGGTTAAATCATAGTCTTGTTTCGCAATAAATTATATCTAATTTATATTTTCTTAACTATTTCTTTTATGTATTTTAATTGTTTCACTTTAATCGCTTTAATTTTATGTGAGTTAAGCGCGACTTATACCAACTTAAACATTTTTGTGTATGGAGTTTAAATGCAAAGCGATTAGTAAATTTCCTAAGACATATGGAGCAATTGTAAATAGACGAGCGGCGTCGCGACAGTAAAGTTTTTACCAAATGAGTACCTTTGCGTTTGGTGTATAAAGTAAAAACTCGTACGCGGTATTTCTTATCGGAGCTCAAGTCCAAGGCATACATTTGAAGCGACCGACGCTTTGCACCTGTATAACATTTAGCTCTTAACAATAAATGGCGTTGAAATTCCCCGGCAGTGCAAAAGCCTTTCACGCACGCGTTGCATGCATACATTTTGAATTTGGAGTGCTCATTAATATGATCATAAAGTTCCAAAGAAGAAATTGCTACAGTACTACATAGAAAATAAGGGCACCTCAAGCGAAACGCTCTATATTTTTGTGTAGCGGAGCAGCAATGTTTTTTCAGTAAACTTTTGTGATCAAGTTGTTTGCCACATCTAAAACATAGAACCTTTGGTCCCCAGTGCACGGACATATGACGTAAAAGTTGCCTAAATGTTTTCATCACTTCACCGCAAATAACACATTCTCGCAATCCATTCTGATATACAACAGATTTTCGAAAGATGAAATCTTCAAACTGGTCTTTCTCTTCCTCCCGCTGAGTTAAGTTTTCAATTAAACTATCGACGACAACTTCGTCTTCTTCAACATCCTCTTCAATCTCATCATAAAGATTACATTGTATGGCTAACGATACGGTTTTTGGGCGTAAATCCTCTGTTTGTTGACTTCTATCACGGGATGGAACTCTTGCATCAGTCATGGTTTCAGCATCTTTGATATTAGATTTCGACCTCATTATTGGTTGCAACTGAGCAACATTGCAAGAGACAGTATTTGCTAACAAATTGGTAGACTTTGAGACAGTTACTAAATTTGCGTTTGTGCACACAGGTTTCGTCGAAATTTGTACATTTTGCCTCAAGTTAATACTTTGCGTTGTACACAAATTAATTGTTGTTGTCGCGACCGTCGACGGTATGGTAATTGCATTACATACAGGCGTTATAATTGCCCCAATACTCGATGTAGGCTTGAGAGTGGGTATTGGCGTGGGCTTCATGCTAACTGTTACTGCTGACTTTGCATGAGGTTTCGTTGCCCTTGTCTCAACTTTTTTAAATTCTACTACACCTTTATTCTCGCCGAAGCAATAAAGATTTTCAAATTTACCAAGAACGGCTGCAGTCTTTGTGATGAACTTCGTTTCCACAAATATCGTCTCAGGCAGTTCAATTAAATTTAAGCGATACATTCCAACAATATTACTTTTGTTTTGGAAAGGCATGGTCACAGGTGGGGGACCTGCGACCATAGGCGAACTTTCCTGTACAACATTGTCACAATCCACCAAATCAATGATCGGCATGTTTGTGTCGATTGTTACTGTTTGCTTACGATTTGATGCCATTTTTAATTCTTATTAAACTACTGCTTAATTTTCTCTTTTTTTTTGCTTTACTTGTGTTAAAAAACAAGGAAAAATACATTTAAAATTCAATTATATATTTTTGCAAACCCACTTCAAGCAAACATTTTACTTAGGCAAAACCTTTAAATTATTTATTCAGCGTGAAAATAACAAACCGAACAAAACAAGCGCATGCATTTGTGTACAGAACTTTCTGAATAAACCGTAGAAATGTTGCAACCTACCATTCAACAATTATTTGGGAATTGTTCACTTCGTCTAGATCTAAAAATGAGACGACAAACTAGAGAACATATACATGTGCGTATTTAATACCCGCAAAATTGTAGACATGAATATTTCTTATAAAGAGTGAAACTCGTAAATTTTTTGGTATGAACTTAATAACCCCCATTACTGCCTGGTTGATATATTCTGCAAAGACCGCTGACATAATAAGAACTTTTTTCATTTTCGGGTTGAAACTACAACCTTGGTGACTTTTTACAAAACTCTACGGGAATTGATAAATCATATGGTTTTGCATGTGTATGCATGCAAATAAAACAAAAAGAAAACAACGTACGCGAAGAAATGAGGGAAATTTATTACAAGTTTAGAAATTATTTATTGAATTTATGTTTACTTTACACTAATGTACACATTTTTTAATATTACGTGGTTTGCAATTTTGGTTTATGCTATGTATTATTTTGTGAAAAATCAAAAACGAGCAATAAATTATTTTTTTGTTTGTGAGGGAAATGGATTAGGCCTGTATGTGTCGATTTAGACCCATCATCCAGTAGCGATAAAAAGGTAGGTAGGTGCTATGAAATCGATTTTATCGTACGCGTGCAACACGTTTGTTAAAGTGATTTTTTTAGTTTAAACACTTTTTGATGATGCTTATGCTTGTTGAACGTGCGACGTTATGCACCGCAATCATTCCCAATGTCTTCAGTTTAGTGTGGTTGGTTGGTATTCCGGCAGAGAGTGCCTGAGAAAGAAGTATGGGAGGTCTGTGTAGGTAGACTGAGTTATGAGTATAAAAGGTTTAAAAGGAAAAATCAGCTGATTTTATGAAAGCAGTCAGTTGCTTTAAATGCCTA
>KK502543.1:0-11276 GCA_000688735.1 Glossina austeni | reverse complement strand
GACGGTAATTTAAAGTCTGTTAGGATTTTACCGAGTTTCCCAAGATCGACACAGTCGTAAGCTTTGTTAATGTCTAGACAAAGCATAACAAATATTAATAAATAATATAAATAAATCGAAAATGAAATCATTTCTATAGTTCATAAAAGTACCTATACAAAAACCGCGAATGGGGAATGCGTCGAAACGTCAAAACAATCGATTTTGGTAACAGTCTTAATTTAATTACAGCAATATTTTGAGAACTATACGGGAACAATATGAACAATACTCTTTATCAGCCAAAGATTTTTTCATTGAAAATGATCGAAATACTTATGAATTCGCTTTACATCGACTTATATACCCAAATAAATGTCCGGCTTTAGTCTTACAAGCTAATAAAGGATCTTCCTTAAAAGATTTTATACTGACGTCCAAGCGAACAATAATTTCATGAACTAATAAGCAAATGTCTTCAGAGCTGGACGCATTCTGTAAAACTATTCGCGCATATATCGAACTTAAATAACATTTATCGATATCGTTTGAAGAAAACATTTTCTTGCACATTTCTATCGTAGAACTTGTGTAGGCATTAATTGCATAAGTTGCGAAAACTGCTTAAAAGTTTCAACTGATGCTTAAAAGTGCCAACAACTGACAAATGTACGCTGTTGATGGTCAGGCTAGCAATGGGGAGTCGGTTAGCACAGTTGAGATTTATGATCCCCATGAAAAATATGGCGCACGGGCGAACAAATGTCTATGATGAGGTTAGCATACAATTTCTACACCCAACTAGACTTAACTTGCATACTTTTACAAATCTCGTGTCAGTGTTATTGTATTTTGCTTTTGGAAGCGAAAAACTAGAGTGTTTGAAAACTTTGCTTAAAAAGCTTTTCATTTTATAAAAATTTATTAGAAAACTTTTTTAATAAGATAATTACTTGTAAAATTTAAACAATTAACAAATGCATACGAATAGACATGACGGCAAAAAATAAACCGTAAAATGTGTGTTACGTCTTTTTATAACAGCCGGTCGAGAATCGGCTGCGAATTTTGGTGGCATCATTCGGGCAGTTAAGATTTCAAAACGTATATAAATTAAAAGCATATAAATTATAAAACGGAGGACGTTCCCACAATTGTGGAAATGAATATATAATAAAAAATATAACCGAAACTTAATTACCAAAGGAAGTATACCATTTTGTACAGGTTTACTTTCGTCATTTTCTATGGTTAAGGAACCACCTTCAATAGCTTCAGGGCTAAGTCTTCGGGATCATCATGCAACTCACAGGGAGATATGCGGTACGTACTGCACGAAAAACATACATTACAAAATTTAAAAAAAAAAATTAATTCGAAATTAAAATCGAAAAATTGGATAATTTAGTTTATTTTTTAATTTCGTAAATTTGATCGGCGTTGCGCTCCAAATTTACTTTACGAACATACGTTTAATTACCAGCCTGCTATTTCTGAAATACTAATTTTAACGTACGTTATTTCCGGTTAACACTTTCTATGGATGTTGTAAATATTGGGAAAAGTAAAAAAATGAATGGGCCACTGCCATTTACGAAGAACGGCAGAGACTCCTAATTTCTTTTTAATTGTAGACGATTGTAGAATTTTAGCTAAACAAAGCTAAAATTTTTCATTTCTCCAATCTTGCATAAAATTTAATGCAGTTTCACGGGTATCCTCGAAAGCCGTCACATTAATTACATTGTGACTCTTCAAAAACGAACAGAGTTTCTCATTATCACATATTTGGCAATTTTTCGTGCTGGAAGATCCATTTTCCGTTTTACCTCATCCGGCAACTAGTAATCTGGTACGTTAGGATATGTATATATTCGCACACTCAAGAGTGTGGGACTACGTGCTGGAAATCTAATGCAAACGGAACATATAATTAAATAAAAGTTTAAGTAAAATTAAAAAATGCAACGTACAATTTGACTCCAAGCGTTTAAGACTACGACTAGTACACGCATAATGATAGCGCACCACTATCAGGCGTAAAACTATGCCAGTAATTGGCAATAGCGAAAAACTGAGAAGAAGAAAACATAATAAAATAAATTCGAATGCGAAATTCTCGTCGCGTATTTCATATTTACCATCTAGGCAAAAAGTAAACCACGCCGGTTAGCATAACACTAGCGAATATGAAGAGCGCGACTATAAGAAAAAGAACGAACATATTTTCCAAAGCATGAAAGTAAGATAAATATACAGGCTACATATACAGGATACACGATATATACAGGAGGTCTAACGGCAGCTAAATTTATATCGTGATCTTAATCAGTCGACCTTGATTTACCTGAAAATTAAATATCACTAATAAAAAATCCATTTAAATATATTCTAATTATAATAATTACGTGACATTGTGGGCCACTTCGTCTCGCCAATTCTTCCCGCTCAGTACTAATTGGATGAGGTACCCGAGCAAATTCCTCCTGTGCTCTGTCCCATTGCTGCAGGACTCTTTTGTGCCGAAAAACTCAGCCAGTTCAATAATGGTGGCCTGTGCACTCTTCCCAATTTGTGGATTCGGCGTATGCACCAGAATTATGGCGTGTAAGAGGTCGTACGCCAAATAGAAGACTTCCTGCACTTCTTCCTTAGGGAACTCTGCCTGCAGATACCCTCTAATGAGGATGTCGTTATTTTCCTTAATCAGGGCGACAATGTCACCATGCACCTCCTTGCACGCATCCTCTTTCTTTCTCGTGAGATCGTGCAGACATTGTTGGCACCGTAACTGCTCACGGATGTATTTCGCTATACCATACCCCTTGAGCAGCCGGAAGTAGTCTTCCTGTTTCGGATTTAATTGGCTCAACTCATTTATCAGGTCACAATATACCGCTACATCCAGGGCGTACGGTTGGAATTCTTCCTCGGGCTCTGGTGGAACGTCGTAATTTAACTGCATTATTGTTTCATAATCACTTCTCGGCTGGCTGGAAAATTGCATTTACAATTCTATTAAATTTTGCTGCTAGTTTTAGGATATCGTGCGCAGATTTCGTTCATTTCGTATTGTGTAATGTTATGTTAGCAAAAAAACGTTCGAGGAGATCCTGGTCGAATCTGTACCCGCAGATGGATACGCCAGCGACCTCTAGAAGCAATTTGTCTGTGGTTATTATGAAATTCTTTATCATTAAACGGATGTCCACCGACAACATTTCCGCTTTAAATTTTTCCCTGAAGAAATCTACCACTTTGGTTAAAGTCGCCTTACGCAGTTGCCAATTGCAACGTTTATTTGCGCGAAATGGAAAACATTTAGCCATTCGGATATACGATTAATGTAATCGAATGTCCTCCGCGCTTTTAGTCCATGCACTTGCCTCTTATTTAATGCTGCCTTTAAAACCGCCGGCGTCATACTATTGTAGAAACGTATAGTCTGTGGCGGTCCAACAATCGAGGCTCCGGCCTCGATTTCTTCCCAAAATCTGCATTCTGGGTGTTTACTATTTTTTGTTTTCTAAGCTTGGATCTTTTTTAGCAGACTAAGATCGCAGTGTTCGTCTCTGGTTAATTTTTTGAGGTGCGCTGCCAACATGTGGATATAGTCATATATGACGGTGATTGTGTACACTTGTCAATCTTTCCTTTGTTATATAATAATAAAAATAATAATAATAAATAAAAAAAATAAGAACATTTGTTGAAATGTCACATTTTGAACACATTGAACATTTGAGTACAAAGAGTAATTAGGTAACCATTTTTTTTTAAATCTCAGAATAAATTCTAATAAACACTTGCTATATAGCATAAATTATTCCTGATTATTCCTATTATTCCCATTATTCTTAATGAACCAAAAGTTTCCTTTTTTCCTGATTCTTCCAAAACCAGGTAAAATAAGAATAAAGTTACACAAAATTTTTTATCGCATTATCAACAAGAAATATTTTTAATAAGCAATTAAGAAACACATTGTGGAATTTTTGGATTTTACACGGTTGGCATTTATATTTAAAAATGATTTCATGTAAATGACCGCTCTCCATTTGCTGCCTTGTGACTGCCCATAACTGCCCAGTAACGTAATCGGTAGTAGAAAACGAATCAAGAAAAAGAAAATTATAAAATTTACTTACAGGTTACAATGCTGCTGAACACAGAAACTTATTGAAACTTATTGCTATAATTTATAAATCAGTTTATAAATCAGTTCATTTAATTGACGTCCGATACTGTACCATGAATTCCAACACGCTGTAGTAGCTGTATACGCGTAATACAAATTGAGTTTCTTCCAATTGCAACACAAACTTATTGGTATAATTTATAAATGAAAATAATTTATTATAAATTTACTTGTAAATCAAACAATGAAAATAATTTATTATAAATTTATTTGTATATCAAACTTTGCCGTGTGACCGCGCGATTGGTTTGGTAGAAAATGATATGTAATGCTATCCTAAAAATCCGTTATTTGCAGTTTCTTTGTGCCGAAATGAAAAAACATGTATGCATGTATGTAGGTGTGCAGAGTGTGCAAAGCACACAGTTGCTTGATAAAAATAGTCGAAAAAGCTTCTGTTATATGAGGAAAAATGGGAACGCTGTTCTAGTTTCTCTGTTAAAATGGCAACACTGTTCTATTTTCTCTGTTAAATTGAAAAAACAAGAATTGTGGCAAAATGCAAAGCAATAAAAAGAAGAAACTCTGGGAAACCGATACGAAATCTGTATGAAAACTCCACACTTTCTAATAATTTGATTGCTCGATAAACAGCAATAAAAACATCTTTCATACTTGTATTTACTCGATCAAGAGGAAAGATATTTAATAAAATTTTCAAGAATGAATGAAGAATTTTGCAATAAAAGTATGGCTGTTAACCTGTTGCTTTTGTTTAGAGTTATTAATGGACCCCCCGAATCGCCACAAGAGTCAACGCCTTCCTTGCCGCCAGCACAAATTTGTTTATCTCCTAAGTGTATATTTTAACGACTATAGATGCGACGGCATTTTTAGGGTCGAGGCCTTGTACGGGAGCTTTCAGTTTGACTGTGCTGTACTTGATACCATTGCCAAATCTAGAGCAGATTTAATATTAAACAGAATTTCTAAAATTTTATGCATATATTTCACGGTCATTTCCACATTGATAAGAGATTCGTCAAAGCATATTATTATTATTGACTAATTGATCGGTGGATGCGGCAACCCTAGTCGCAATGGATGATTGCTCTTTAAAAGTAAGGGAAATTGTTTTAAATACCAGAAAACCTATAATACTGAGAAGTTACAAGCCCAAATGGACTTGTTTCCAAAATGGTATTGATGGATGGTGCCGGAATTTAGATAGGCACGCGCAAGAGCCTTTAGCTTTCGAGTGCATGTCTGCAAAAGACTCAAAAACACCGCAATGGGAACGTAAACGCGTAATAAAACAAATGACCGCAACAGACTTCCTCAAATATAATTGCGAAAGCATGTGGTTAGGTTTAAATTACAAAAGAGTACATGAACTACCTTCAATTTGTAGCGAAAATATAAACTTCGCTTGCTTCGGTTTCCCAGAAGCGCACAAAGATTGTACTTTCTGGTTGAGTTCTAAAAATCAAAATACTCCTTGTCACTATGATACGTATGGTTGCAATATTGTTGTACAAATTTATGGAAAGTAAGTATAGACCCTTATGATAAAAAACAAGAATTAAAGATTGGGAATGAGTTTAGATGATAAAAAACGCAAGACTCTCAGATTACGGTGGATCCGTTGTAGATGGAAATGTCCTTTTTTGATTTTAGGATATAAAGAATTAAGTAATTAAGACCCGTAAAGAAGTGTTGCTAATACTCAGTAAAAATCGACTTTTTTTTTTCTCGTACAATATAGAAACTTGCTAATGAGAAATTGAGATTCACTTTAATTTTGTTCGCAGAAAGTCTTGGTTGCTATTTCCTCCTTCTACAAACCTCACAGCTAGTCGCATTCCTTATGAAGAATCAAGCGTGTATTGCTTGGAAAATTTCTACGCTCCACACTCCAAAGAATTTCCTGAGCTTCTCCAATTAAGTGAACATGCTTATCAAGTGGTACTGGAGCCAAATGATATTCTAATTATACCCAGACATTGGTGGCACTACGTTGAAGCATTAGAAACTTCATTAAGTCTTAATTCATGGATCCCTCTGGATGTAGACATAGAGAGTCAGATAGAAGAATGTATCGTAAAATATCTTATTGAGAATTTTACCAGAAATTCTAGCGCTAATATAAAAGGATACGTTATGAACCCGAATCAAGTAAAAGCAATTCTTTAACAGCAAGCCAAAAATATACCTATTTCCTATTATTACAGTTAACGGAAATCATTGATGATGATGAGGAAGTTTTTAAAATACTTAACGTCTTGTTAGAAGAAAAGCAATCATTATTAAGCGGCAAAAAGGGTGGAAGTCTTCAAACCGCCTACTCTTATCAATACATAAACGAGGAGGAAACATGCAATTTATTAAAAAATTTCGAGAATATCACACAAGTACCAAAGTTAACCTTGGCTGATTACGAGAAGCTTATCAAAACGAATAGTGAACGTTATCGTTATGAAGAAGGATCTTCGAGCAAACCCATTAACGATTTACAAGAATGGTTAATATGCAGCATATGTAGTCCAGCTGTTGTGAATGTAATTAAGAATAACTTGTTCAAAAGATGGAAGAAGGGCCGTTTGTGATATATAATGAAATATTAAAACAAATAAATGAATGCAGTCCTAGAGGATTTTTATACTTTATAACTTTATTATACCTTATGTGTAGGCCTACTTGATTGCCACAATTGCCTATTTAAATACAAATTAAACAAAAAGCAAGATTTTATTTAAAAACCACGCGATAGCGATAGATCAATACGTTTAATCGACTGTTCTTTTTTTTAACATAAGCTTCATATGATCTGCCAATATTTATGCAGAGTTTCGGATTGACTGGCGATGCTGAGTATATTTCTTGTATCTATTTCTGTTTTAAACGTGGTCTTTCAAACCTGATCTATTAGTTAGTTACAATATTACGACATTCAGCTTTTCACCAACGAATGACAAGCGGAAAGACAAAGTAATAAATCGAGCCAGCTTCATACGCTAATAAAACGTAAACTTGTTTTACGCGTTTTACGAACGTACACTTCGGTGTGATGTAAAGGAATTGATGAATTTAATATATCCTCTTTCGATGATGAGCATAAATGCATCATTTAGATTCCAATATTGATTTAAACAATAATAAGCATAACAAAATGTGCTTTCAAGGTGAATAAAAGTGAAAATAAAAGTACACTCAATTAAATGATGTACTATAAACATATACACTAATAACTTTTACCATCCTGGGGGTTTTTGATTAGGATATCCACCTTGATGACTTGCAAAACTACCAGGATATGTGCCATAATGTCCAGGTGGTGGTCCTTGTGGAAAACCACTGTATTGGAATGGAGCTACAATTATTTTAGCGTGAATAGAAGGAAATATGACTACAGCAAAAACTTACTTCCTGGATAAGGCAGAGTGGCATAGGGGTTGAAGCCCTGTGGCATCGGTGGGGGCGCGTATGAGGGATATGGAACATTTGACGTAGCGCCGTAGGGCATTGGCATGCCCTGCACACTCTGAGGATAAGGAATACCGGCCATCGAACCTGTATTAGCTGTTGGCATTGACGACGCTGAACCATCAGTTGTCGAAATATCTGTAGAAATTAAATGTAAGAGCAGTGTTCAAATAAAACTATCATTGCAGTTTACCGGCACCACTACCCGAAGTAGAAGAATAATGTGAAGGTAAAGTGGGTGGAGTTGCAGGAGCTTGTCGACTAGATTCTGTAGTTAAATCTTTCATCAATTCCTCTTTTTCAGTTTTGCGAGCGAAACAGAAATCAGATATTTTATTTTGGAATACCACCAATAACTCAGTTAAATCGTTATAAAATTTGGTTCCCTCTTTGAGATTACCTAACAATTCAATGAAGCTATCGTAGGCCGTAGCCAATTCTTTGCAAAGCTTGTCTCTGGCATTCCCGCTGCTACCGGTTTCCGACACGAATTCACTATGAGCTATTTGCACATCAGACACTAACGACTGTTGCCGCTCAATGCTTTCTTTTACTTGCGCTTGCAACGGACTCAAAACTTGACCAATATGTACCAACGATAAGGCTGGCTCATCGATAACTCCATCTTTTTGTAAAGCTTGCAAAAATTCATTTTTCATATTAAAAGTGATTGACTTGAGTTCTGATTCGATAGCATCCCGTTCAGCTTTTATAGTTTCAACGTTTTCCATAAGATGTTTTAATTTTTGCACACTTGCGCAACTGGGATCTACACTACCACCGGCAGCAGGCATAGCCTGTTGCAATTGTTGGTGTGGCAATGATAACAGTTCGATACCTTTTTCATTTGTTTCGAATTTCTGCCGGACGGTTTTATCAGCTTCGATAGCATTGTTTATAACTTCTCGATATTTTTTAGCATTTGTACGAAACATTTCCGTTAATTTATCAGATGATATACGAGTCCATTTTTCCTTGAATTGATTTCTCAATTGGTTATCCGAAGCGCGCTCCTCATCTAACATGCGTTCGGTTTCGTCTAATATTTCACGATTACGATTTAATAATTCGGGCAATTCTTTTAAATGCTTCTTAACTGTCTCTATGCCGCCTTTTTGGCGAACATCATTGGCTTTCTCTATTAAAGATGGAGGCAATCCTGACCCATCGTCCGTAATTTCAACGCAAGCCGGTAAGTTTAAACTGGCCAGCACAGCGTTCATAGTTTGAGTGGCTTCTCTCAGTTTCAAAATTTCTGCATTAATAATTTCAGATTTTCGCATATCCGAAGCGGTTAAAGCACGATGCAATTCCACTGGCACCAATTCATTGAAAATATCTTTGAAATTGCTGGACAAAGGCGATGCCAAAGTAATTGGTTTGGCCAATTGGGCTTTGCCAGGAGTAGCCAATGAATTGACGTCCGGTATCATTTCGTTGTAAATGAATTCATTGTCCTTTGTCGATTCGGTCAAATTACGCTTAGCTCTAGTAAAATGGCCGTCCAAATACGTCGCATTACCAGAGCGTGTCTGAGCAGCCTTGAAAAGTTCCACGGCATTTCGTAAACGAGCGATTTCTTCACCAATTTTCTTCGCAGAACGACAGACTAAGCTTTGATAGAGTTGGGTTAAGGCATGAAAGCCAGCTTGTTTCCCGGCTATTGAAGGTACCCACTCCTTTTCCCAAAGAGTGCGCACCGAATCCTTCTGCATTGCTTTCAGGACGTCAGCATAAAATTCTTCGCATTGGCAGCATAATTTGGCGATAACGACTTCCTTCATGTTATCTAACGGAAGAAGGAAGGTATGCATTATTTTATAAATGTTAGTTTTTTAATATATATATATATATATAATAAAATATAAATATATATATAATAAAATATATATATATTTATAAATTCAGAACAAATTATGCTTCCTTGCAATTATATATCTATCAAACCGACCTTTAATGGCTTTTGCAATAAAAACCTCTTGTGCTTGTGCAATCATCAATGCCTGTAAGCATTGTAGGGTATCTTGACTAAGGTCAGGGGTGGGCTCCGAAGGAATGGCGGCGGGAACAGCCCCTTTAAGATATTGAAAGATTCCAGCACTTTGCTGCAATAACTTAATAGCCATTTTAAGGCCATCGTCACTTTCCAAGGACTGCTCTGCAGCAAGACAACTTTGCAATGCAGCTATATTAAATAGTATGCAAACTTTTTCATACAGCAAAGAAGTGTGGGCTAAAAAATATAAAGGAAATTCCAAGTGATTGGTTGTAATCGGCATTTGTAAACGTGAATCAGACTTACTTAAACTAATTTTTCCACCGAAAAGTGAACCCTTATCGAAAGCATCTTTCCATTTAAACGGTATCTGTAATTCGTTCACCGGTATTTTAGTTTCCAAAGCGCAGATCTGATCAAAGTAACTGATTGGGGCAGTAATGCGAGAAAATAATTTTATTTCAATACCATGAAAATTACGTCGTCGTTTCTTACAAACATACATATTTTATTGTTATGAGTCATTTTTTTTTCTCAACTAGATTTAGTAAGTCAAACGAATGTAATTATTTAGATTGCACTTACGAGTAGACTACTTCAAGAGATGCTTCGTATTTTTCGAAAAATTTCCAAATTGCCGAATTACGTTGCCTGGAAAATTCATTAACACATTCCGCATATTTGCCTTTATCTTCAGCTGAGGCGCCGCTATACGTACTTTGAATTAGATTATTAAGTGGTTTTACAATATCAACTTCGCTTGGTTTCTTAAGCGGCACACCCAATAATTTATTAGCCATATTCTTTTAATTAAAAAATGCTACTTGTGATCTCTTTCCTTTTCCTAAATTGTGTCGTCCGGTTTCCAAAAGTAAAATGTATTATTATGAGCAAAACATGAGTACCATAGATGAAACTAACTAAACTGCTATTGTGACTTATCACTTTCAAATTATAAAAAGTAAAAGCACTACATATATAAATATAAGCAATCGTTCGCTACTATTTTTTATTTTACATATAGAACCAGTTACCAATATGCTACACAACCACTCTGCTAATACATTTCCTTAAAAAAGCTTAATTTTCATTAACACCTATACTAGAGCGGACTAGAGGTCGGAAAAGTGTACTTATTTGGTTCATTATTAAAAACAAAATTGAATCTTCGGGCCGTAAGGAAGATTATTATGTCAAAGAATATTTATAGCGAGGACCTCACAATACCTACATTTATCTCATTCACTTAACGTGGCAAATTAAATTTTTTTTAATGCCGTTTTATTGGCAGCGAGTCAGCACTTGCTAGCTTTCAACATGTAAAATATTTGCAAAAAATCCGCCTGAACCTTGAGGACTGAAGCGCCATTTTTGTTTTCGGATTAAAGACTCCCAAGTGATAAATACAATAAGCAATCGCGCTACCATATTGTTTACAGGAAAATGTAAACAAACGCATATGGTTTTGGAACCAAAAATACAGCAATCGACGTAATTTATTTTATTGCTCCATATCAAGGCACACAACTCTGCTCGAAATAGGACGTGTTTTTTATTTCAGTGCGGAAAAAATTTTTTGAAAAGCTTTTTAAATTTAAAAAAAAAAAAAAAAAAAAGCTCTTCTTCCTATAAACTTGATTATTATTTTAATCCGTGGATAAATATCAAAAACTACATCAA
>KK502542.1:595573-664214 GCA_000688735.1 Glossina austeni | reverse complement strand
ATATCTTCCGTCTCTTTCTCACAAAAATTGCACAGTGACGCTGAACGTACATATAATACCTACTAACAATTCGATCCTGGTCAAGAATATATATATATTTTGTGAGGTCTTTGAAGCTTCTTTCCGGGCGTTACAAACGTTTTTGACAAAACGTTCGCTGATGTAATAATAATATAGTGATATAGAGTTGCAGTAATTCTAAATTTCAAATTTATATTCTATCAATTTTGAAGAGAAATCGTAGTTAAATTTAATGATGTAATATTGCTAGCGGAGTGCATATGTGTATATATTTTAACATATTTACACATATTTACATATGTATTGTATATGTATTGTATACATATTTATGCATACATATGTATTGACTCACACAGTCGTTTCGTTTCGTTTCGTTTCGTTTCGTTTCGTTTCGTTGTTATTGCATTGTTGTCACACTCCTTGAGAATTTTCTGCCGTTAATCTTTAGTCGTTTTTGTGGTGCAGTGTATATTAAGTATGTATGTAATATCCAGAAGGCCTTACGATAAACCCATCCATCTCTCTCCGTCTATCCTTATTCAACTTACATGACGGAATTTTCGAGATAGTTTGGTGAATTTCTTTACACTGACGTGCTTTAGCCTAAGGCACAACCCTAGTGGAAATGGTTTGGATCGCATCATTTCTGCGATCGCTTTCCTTATGACGCTTTAGTTGGAAAAAGTCGTCACACGAGAAAAATATTGCAATTATTAAAATTTCTTGACACAAAATCGCTGAGTAATAGGATGTCGTCATAGAACATTGAATTGGCTAATTCCCTTTTAGGCCCCGCCCATATAAATATTCTCACGGAAAGTAGTCAGACATATGTTAATAAGATTTAGTAGTTAGCACTTCACAGTGAAAATTGGTTTACAATAGTAATTTGACACCGAAGTTAGCACACACATCGACCACATGCGTCTATTTATTGAATTCGACCACATGTAAGGCCTCTCATGGAAAGTATGCTTCTCCATGTCAATAAAATGCGATGCTTGATATTTTATTATGAAATTAATAAGGAATTGAAATAAACGAAATAGTGTAGGGCATATAATGGTTGACCTTACCGGACTATAATGTTTTTATTCGTTTTTCAACTCGTTTGTTTTTCTCTTACCCCTTACTGAGTAGATAGTAGTGTAAAGGATCTTAAAAATAATCGTTAACTTATACGGTACCAAATGCCCTTTTCAAGTAATTCGGATAGTAATTGAAAAAGCACACGCCCGATTTGCTAAATGAATATGATTTCAGAGCGGATTTTCCCTTCCGTGTGTTCAGCGCTGCACATCAACATACCCAATAATAACATGGCGAACAACTGACTGAATTAGTTAGGTTCGAGCCGGGTCGATATGAGAAACGTTTCCGCGTTTCTTTTAATTAATAATTTTGAAAAATTGAAGAAAATCTTAATTGAAACTTGTTGGAGATCCTTTCGTTCAAACATCATGAACGAGGGAAAAATGTTGAGAGCTATTTTCACTTACTCAACGTCACGTTTAGCGTTTA
This sequence comes from Glossina austeni, assembly GCA_000688735.1. Lineage (NCBI taxonomy): Eukaryota > Metazoa > Arthropoda > Insecta > Diptera > Glossinidae > Glossina > Glossina austeni. The sequence goes on along the minus strand of KK502542.1, from coordinate 662,672 downwards.
TATCGAGAATTCTGAAGAAATTGTCCGGTAATGCTCTGATATGTTAGTCTCGACAAGTGTGCCCGATTGCTTGTATCTTTAAGAGTTATTATGACGATTGCGCGTGCTGTCGGGAAAATCTCAAAACTTGTAAACATTAGGTATTCTTATTGAACTTGTTAAGACTGGGAGTGAAATGACGCAAACTGTACTCCGAACGAATGTAGTAGAGGATGTAAGACAAAAAAAAACGATTACCTTCTCTTTTACTTTAATATCAATCGTTTGCAAAATTTTTTTTTAACAACAACAACAACAACAACAACAACGATAACACTATAGACAATATATACCATGCCTTGAGGAAAATTGTTCCAAAAATGGTAATAAAACGCAAAGATAGCAAAAAACTTTTACTCAATGACTACTACAACTAGAAGTTTAAATAGAAGTCCACACGACAATACTTTGAATTGAGTTTCTGTCTACGTGAATGCAAAGAAAATTGAAAGAAAAATTTACAAAACAATGAACGAGAATATCAATCATTATGATCAAAGATTTCGGTAGAGAACAAAAGCAGGTCGAAGTAACTTGTTTCGATGCATTATTAAGTTTACGGTTGGAATGAGTAAATGAACTAAGTTTCCATAGTTTGGAAAGATCATAAACTGCGTGCCTAACTTTAGAGCGCATTCTAAATAAAGCTCCCCTGGCGGTAAGTTTACCAGAAAAACTTATATCAATCAATCAATAAAACAAATAAAGGAATCAGTCAGTAAAAGCAAATTTTATTCTTTGCAAAGTTTTGAGTACAAATGGGAATTAAGTCATTGTTGTTGTTATTATTATTTACCTTTAAGAAAGGGAATCAAAAGTATTCAAAATTGTGCCTCCTTATGCACTCGTCTTGCTGGGCAGCCATCATACCCGTATAAATACAATGATAATGATAATAATACCGATGATGATGATGATGATGATGATGATGATGATGACGATGATGATGATGATGAAGGTTTTTGTCTATTGATCTTAATGATATGCTCTTAACTATGGTATATTATTTATTTACAAAAAAAAAAAAATAAAAAATATTTTTAATATAAAAAGTATATATTGGCATACACATACATATATATTGGATACAAAAAAGGAAAAATTTGAAAACCCCAAAAGATTCGTTATGCGAGTTACATTTCTCAATGAAGTGAACTCTTTATTTATCCTTTAAGAAGGCTATTGTGTTCCCTGATCGCTTGCAGGATTCTTCTAAGCGAATATCTCTATTAAATAGTGGATTTTCCAGACTCAATTTGGATTCAGACCACTATTGCCATTATTGCTTGGAAAATGAAAAAAATAAAGAAGCAACGTATGCGAGAAGTTCTAATCATACGACAGGTAATAGAAACTCCGTGTGGATGGAAATTTTTTTGTTTGCCTGTCATATGCCTGATCTTAAAGCGACTTTAGAGCAGATACGTAGTTTCCTTTGAGATAGTTGTTGGTTGATCGGAAAAAACTAGTTCGCGACTAGTGGTCCTATGTTAATTAAGGCCAATATCGCTTGGACGAGAAAAATTAATTAATTTATAGTAAAAGATACTTTTTTCTCTCCCTAAAGAGAGAATTTTCAGATGTTTTAAAAACATGCCTTTTTGTGGCCTTGACTTTATGGCGTTTTTCGAAACAGATCCCTTTGGATTTGCATGACTTACGCGTAACGTGTTCTTGTTAAATCATAGTTGAAATATAAAACAATGCGACATCTGCGAATTCAGGGCGGTGATGAGACAGAGAACCTAGAATTGATCATTTTCGATCGCGTCAATGTCAGATCGTACACATTTTTAATGACTTTGCGAAAACTGGGAATGATTTAATGCATCCGTTGTATAATCCAATTATTATTTCCTTCGCTCCTTGCAGAATTTTTAATTTTTATTTATTCATAATTCAAGATAAGCTATTTCCGGTGTATTGAAACATATTTAAATTCCACATTAGAACTATATCAGGACATTAGTGAATTCAAAACCAATAAACGCGAGTACCAAAAACAATTCGAAATTTCAAACGCAAAGGTAACGCAAATAGATACAAAATTCTCTCTTTACGATTTATAAATTGCAAGTCGGCTTGCCAGCCATAAACTAAGAATATCAATATATCGGAGCAGTCGGACTATCTGTCGGACTGTGTCCCATCGTGATAGCAACCAAAAGAGCAAAATTAGCCACTTGGCCACTCAAAATGTTGCATGTAACCCAACCAAACAGCCTATTTTCTCTTTTTTTTTTTTCAAATAAAAGCCGGCGAACATCACTTGGTTTTCTAGTTTTCGACTAAGAAATCGCAGAATAGGTTTACAAGAAAAAGGGCAAAAGATTGTCTATCACAAATATTCGCTTTAATAAAATTTATTTAAAGTATGAGAAGGATGTGTGTTGGTTGAATGGTGTTGAATGGTGAGAAGGCGCCACGAAGTTTCCTTCTGTCGTTACGTAATAGTTTTTCTTATTATTTAATGCCCGCCGATTAGATTAGATTTGAAATAGGCTTTGAGACAAGTTTAATTCTTTAGAATCATTTTTAGATAATAGCTTAACATACCTATCGTTATAGTAGTGCAACATAATCTTCTGCTCTCTCTCTCTCTCTCTCTCGGCATGTTTTTCTTCGTTCTTGACATTTAATATTATTGTTGTTCGATTTTTTTGTGAAATTTCTCTAGAAATATGAAAAAAAAAGTCAATTACAAGCCAAATATTTATAAATGTTAATGAATTTATAAACAAAACAAAGAATCCAAACAAACGTACTACGTACGCGACCAAATGTTAAAGAAATTGAATCTAGCCGAGGCTATGCAAGTGTGGAAACTAGCGCCGCATCCAAATAATTAATAAATTGATTAAAAAAAATAAAATATAAGGAATGACACGAAAGTCTAACTAAAAATAATAAATAAAATGCCAATGTTTTGTTAATACATCTAAAGCTATTCATGACAATGTAAATACACATAAATGTATACATACGTATACTATTACTGTACTGTATTGTCTCCGGGGTCAATTTCAACAAAAAATAATAACAATAAAAAGCACAAAAAAAAAAAAGAGAGAAGTGTGCGTGGACTCAGCTCGCGAAAAAAAACTTAAATTGCTTAAACGCTTATAGTCTTTGTCATTATTCGGAGTCAGAGAAATGGTGGTCGCTTCTAAACTAACTCAAGTTTTTAGCTATGAATCGTGGATACACGCCATGTCCGGTGCGGCCGTAAGTTCTAGAACCATACACACACACACACACGTACACGCACACACAAACACTCACAATCATAATTTAAGACATTAATATGATTGATGTGGGATTGTTTCATTCGTTTAGGGTGGTTGCTTGGCTATGTCAACTTTCTACCCCCTAGATACCGTGCGCTCACGTTTACAGCGTAAGTTTTACTACGATTTCGGTTTGAGTTGTGTCTTTAATTTACATTGCCTTTATTTGCAGTGGAGGATCCTGAAAGAAGCGGCAAGGCGCGTAGCACTCTGAAAGTAATAAAAGAAATTGTCTTGGGTGAGGGCTTTCTATCGTTGTACCGCGGCCTAGGTCCTGTCTTACAAAGTTTATGCATTTCAAATTTTGTCTACTTTTATGCTTTTCATACTCTGAAAGCTCTTACCGCTGGTGGCAAAGGTAATGCGCTTAATCAAAATGCTTTCAAAGATCTGCTGTTGGGCTCAATTGCTGGTGTCATTAATGTCCTTATGACCACACCGTTTTGGGTTGTTAACACTAGGCTACGCATGCGTAATGTGACTGGTATTCCTGATGAGGTAAATAAACATTATAAAAACCTCCCAACCGGTCTACGGTATGTAGCGAAAACTGAAGGCATGAGAGGTTTATGGTCTGGTACAGCGCCTTCTTTGATTTTGGTTAGCAATCCAGCTCTGCAATTCATGATGTACGAATTATTAAAGCGCAACGCCTTGAAATTAAATAAAGGTGAAATTTCAAGTTTAGGATTCTTTCTAATCGGAGCTTTGGCCAAAGCCTTTGCCACTATCCTCACCTATCCGTTACAATTAGTACAAACTAAACAACGCCATCGCACAAATCAACCCTCGACAAATAACGACGCGTCCACATCTCATCAGGCCAAGTGTCACAGTAATAACACCGGCATGTTGTATATGGTGATGCAGATAATAAGAAATCAGGGCGTTAAAGGCCTCTTTCGAGGTATGGAAGCGAAAATTCTGCAAACAGTTCTAACTGCTGCGCTTATGTTTATGGCCTATGAGAAAATTAACAACTCAGTCGGATTGCTATTTAAGAAAACACCCGCTAAAGCTATTAAATAAAAAGCAGCAGCGTGCGCATTGGTAACATGAAACAAAGCCAACCATTAGTCATAGTAGATAAGGTTGCGGTAATGGAATGTTTGAATATTTTGCTTTTAAGTTCTTAAATCCTTTTAATTCATTTTAGCATTTGTCGGTAATTAAGATATTTTATAATTTTTAAGACATTCCCGTATAAACTTGCCAATCACTTCTATAAACTGTAATAGCGAATTAAAAATTATATATATATATATATATTTATATAAATATAAAAAAAAATCTTTTCTTTATTACATTTTTTAATCCCAGACTTATTGGTATACTTCTTAGGCTTTAACATAATCCTAACTATCTTCAGCAATTTTTATCGCCTTTTTCGCATTAGTGCCCTCCGTCTCGGCTAATCTCTTCTTCTCCTTATATACGATTGTCTCCCCCACTTTTTCGACATTTTTAACTTTAATTTCCTCGTCGTTATTCGCACCTTCTTTACCATCTTTCGCTTCTGTATCGGTATTGTCTGGACATTCTTCAGCGCGTGCCAGTTCTATTAAATTATATTTTTTGTATCTCACATAATTATCTACAATCGATAAGCAACACAAGTTTTTGAGAAGTTGTATGAAGAACGTTTTCTTCGGGTGTTTTAAATCTACTTTGTGGTCTGCATTTTTGGCATGAATCAAAGTGGCCAACTCTTTTATTAGGTTTTCTCTATCGATATTATGCTTGTAGCTTTTATTGTACACTATAGAAAATGTGGTGGGCTCTGTTTGGAAATATTTATCACAAATTCGCGCCGCGGCTTTAACAATACTTTCCTTAGTGACAGAGCAAACGGCTTGTATGGGTATCAAGCGCGTAAGATAACGGGACGCTTGCTTTTTAGTTTTCGCGATATCTTCGATAATATGTATGGCTAAAGGTACAGGATTTTCTAATACGGTTTTGATGAAAACACAATTAGACACTCCAGTTTCAACAACTTGGAAACGCCTTTTGACTTTTTCCTTAGTCGCTTTGATCTGTTTTTGCAAATCGTCCGCGATGTCATTGCCATCATCCGTGCTACCCTCTTCTTCAATAACTGCCTTGCTATCATGTCCCTTGTCATCCTGTTTGCAATCTGGTTTGATCTCACCTTCATCAGCCCCATACAATACATCGGCATATTGATTTAATATATTATAACATTCCTTAACGCAATCCCACTCGTTGCTATTACAAGTAGCTAGAAAGCCACGTTGACCGGATTCTAAAAATTGCTTCTTATGAGTCTTATAAGATTTTTTTCTCTTATTATCTCTATACTCGATTTGGACTTTCCGTCTTTTAGCAGGCGGCGGCGCCATTTTTCGAGATGAAATTATATGGGACGTGTGTAATTAACACAACGTTGTACATCTCCGTTCTAAAAGTGTCATAGAAACGTATAGTTTTGACAAAAATATGTTAAAACATATGTGTATAATAAATGCCAAATTTTTCTACTCAATAATAAAAAGCATTACACAAAATTATGAACGGTACGAACGTGTGGCAAGGTGGCTATATTTTTCGCAAAAAATTCGGCAATTCTGCAACTATGCCCTTAAAATACAACTATGAGATTGTCACAAAATCCTGAGAAAGTGTTAAAACGTCGTGGATTCATTTAGATGATAATAATTAGATGGAAAATTGCTTAAGAACATTTTAAAACTGAGTAATGAATAGATTATTACAGAAAATTAAAAAATCGTTTCCATACTGTTTTCAGAATATTACTTAGTTGTAATAATTAAAACGAAAAAGCGGATATATGATTACCTCTTATATTCTAAAGAGAAATCTTGAGGCAGTACCCACAGTAACACAGGGTTGCAAATCAAAAAAGTCTACATTTTTTGAATAGTAGGCTGTGCTTCGTAAGATAACTGAAGTTGGCTGTATTTACGAGAAAGAAAAAAGTTAACCTTATACGTCGGAGCATTCTATCTTTCCATTTATAATCCGGCTTGCAAAGCGTTTGCATTGGAGAATTCTTAAAGCAAAATGACGCTGATTGTCGTCATCAAGTAATTTTCTTTGCACGGTCGGCTAATCCACAAACATCCGAGATAATTGAAGTTATTTTAGAAAAATCATTTAAGAAAAGGTAAAATTAAAGAATTTATTAAGAGGATTGTGAGGATATTTTGGTAAAAAAATTAAGGCACACTCGTATCTCCAGAGTTATTAGAAATATCTTCACTTTGGTCGCATTTTTTATGTGCCATATTAATAACTGTTCATTTGCATCGTTTGGTGGCACTTTAATTCCTAACTGCCACCATGGAATTATAAGAGCAGTACAGCAATCTAATCTTTCCGAATTAAATTAATTTTTCTAATTCTTTATATTACTATATTTTTATAGCCTGGTAAACCCATCATGTATTTATATAATTTGACTTTACAAAAGGCTACCGGCATTACACATGCAGTGCATGGCAACTTTTCCGGTAGTAAGCAACAAGAAGTACTGATATCACGTGGCAAATCTTTAGAATTGGTTAGGCCCGATTCAAATACCGGTAAAGTTCACACTTTACTTTCGACTGAGGTATTCGGTTGCGTACGTTCTTTGATGGCGTTTCGTTTAACTGGCGGTAACAAAGGTAACTACAAATTGTCTATTAAAGTAAAGAGCACCAAACCACGAATGAATTTCCTAAAATCTTAGAGAATTCATTCATTGAACCTATATAAAATAGGAAAAAGATTAGTGCTAGATAAAAAGAGTCTTGGCGTCGCATTTGATATGACTTTTTGATATCATATTGAATTGAAACTCTTGAGACACAATTCTTTCTTAAGATATTTTTAATACATAATACAACAAAAACTTTGTAACTGATAGCAGTTTTTGTTTATTGTAGATTACATTGTTGTTGGCTCGGATTCGGGCCGTATAGTAATTTTGGAATATAATCCTATTAAAAATAGTTTGGAAAGAGTTCATCAGGAGACTTTCGGTAAATCGGGATGCCGCCGCATTGTTCCTGGCCAATATTTGGCCATAGATCCGAAAGGTCGCGCTGTTATGATAGGTGCTGTGGAGAAGCAAAAATTAGCTTACATACTGAACCGTGATGCTCAGGCTAGATTGACTATATCATCACCTTTGGAAGCTCACAAGTCGAACACTTTCACCTATCATATGGTCGGAGTTGATGTCGGTTTCGATAACCCTATGTTTGCTTGCTTAGAAATCGATTATGAGGAAGCTGATAATGATCCCACAGGTAAGATTTACTTTATAATAATCTTTATTATAATCTCAGTGCGTAAATGCGCTTGAAACCTACGAATTAATTTCGGCGAAAGATGAACTGAACGGACCTTATTAAACTCATCGCCCAATTATTCGTAATAGCTGCAACGTGATCGGCGTGATATAGCGTCAAAGTTTAAGCTTTAATTTTATGTTTTAAATATGAAAATCTTTAGTAAATGTTTCGATTTATAGGTTATTGCAGAAGTTCACAAACTTTGTCAGTTCCCCATCTTCGCAGCTTTCAAACATTTTGAATTCTTCTTTTACCGATTATCAAGATTGAAAAATTCATACAAACTTGATTGTGCAGATCATTTATTAATAGTAAGATCTGTCGTCCCTAGGTTAAAAAAAGGGAAATTTTTTTTTTAAATAGATATAAGAAAACTAAAGCTTTTCATCATCAATCGTGTGTGTGTGTGTGTGAAAAATGAAAAGAAAGTTTATTACACATCCGGGCAGAAAATTGTGAAGGCTTTCAAAATTCAATATATCATTAATAACTTTTGACCAATTTAATATATAATCGACACATATCGCCATATAACAAACTCGACAATTTTACATGTTATGCTTCAATGGATTACATGAATGGGCCCTGGAAGGATTGGGGGAATATTGTAGAGCATGATAAGATAAATGTTCATAAGCAAAATGGCATAGGTCCAGAACCGGAAAATTTAGTTCATAGCGCCGTCACACACACAGGGCAATGCTAGTCAAGTAAAAACCTTCCATCCAAAATATCACTGATGAATCGTGCAAAAAAAAAAGCAGAATTATTCTCAAAATCATTTGTCGTTCTTTTGATCTTACATTTGTCTGCTATTACCAAAGTTATACATGGTTGCATGCATTCATATATTTCTCTATTTCTTATATATTCCTTACGCACTGGTAATAACATTACTAACTACTATGTTCCTGTGAGCAGATACCCCCTTCCATGTCCGTTGTATTCGTATAACATTTATTTACTCCTCATAAGCTGCGTTTTTCTTATTTGGGGACTTTTCGAGTTAAAGGTTGAACATAAACCGAATCGCGTTTTCGTTTATCTAATACGGAATAATTCTCGGCACTTGTTAGACATGCCAGTAATTGAGAAAAATGACTATTAATTATTGGCCTTTGGTAAGTGCTATAAAAAACTGTACAAAGTAACTTGAACCATTGGTATTTGTTTATAGTTTATTTTCCAAATACTTCACTGATGCGTTGCTTACAAATTGTAAAACTACACTTATTGATCAATCATTATTGTTATTATTAATTTCGTATTGCTCGAGTTTAAATTCACGATTATAATAATAAAAGTTCAGAGAAGGAGTAGCAAAAAAACTTATTTATTATTGATCTTGGCTAAGTTATCGCGAAAATTAAAGAATTGAAGTAGGAAAGAAGAAGAAATTTATTATATTTATTAAACGTAATTTTATTTTATTAATAATGCACTGAATTTATATTATGACAACAGGTGAAGCAGCCGAACGCACTCAACAAACTTTGACGTTTTACGAGCTGGATTTAGGCTTAAACCATGTGGTGCGAAAATATTCTGAGCCGTTAGAGGAACATGCGAACTTTCTTATTTCTGTGCCGGGTGGTAATGATGGACCGTCCGGTGTTCTAATTTGTTCTGAAAATTATTTAACATATAAAAATTTGGGTGATCAACACGATATACGTTGCCCAATACCTAGACGTCGCAATGATCTAGATGATCCTGAACGTGGCATGATTTTTATATGTTCCGCTACCCATAGGACTAAAAGTATGTATTTCTTTTTGGTGCAAACCGAACAGGGTGACATTTTCAAGGTCACCCTCGAAACTGATGATGACGTTGTATCTGAAATCAAATTGAAGTACTTTGACACTGTACCACCGGCTGTGTCTATGTGCGTTCTGAAAACGGGCTTTCTATTTGTGGCCTGTGAATTTGGTAACCATTATTTGTATCAAATAGCCCATCTCGGGGACGATGATGACGAACCGGAATTTAGTTCAGCCATGCCGCTTGAGGAGGGCGAAACTTTCTTTTTTGCTCCTAGACCATTAAAAAATTTAGTGATTGTAGACGAAATGCCATCGTTTGCTCCTATTATCACCTCACAAGTGGCTGACTTAGCTAATGAAGATACTCCACAGGTCTATGTGTTGTGTGGTCGTGGGCCTAGATCTTCAATGCGTGTATTACGTCATGGCTTGGAAGTTTCAGAAATGGCCGTCTCTGAACTGCCTGGTAATCCTAATGCTGTCTGGACTGTAAAGAAGAGGATCGATGGTGAGTTTATTTATTTATTTATTTATTTATTTTTTTTTTTTTTTTTTTTTTTTTTTTTAAATAAAGTTTATGCACTTCTTAAAATGCAAATGGATTGAGTTATGATTTAATCGTTGATCTCAATTTGTTTGCATATTTATGCCTATATTTGCGGTTTGTATAATGTCAGAGAAATATTGATAACGAAAGAAGCAACTGGTGTTCTTCCTATTTTATTTATTATATTGTTGCCTCTAATATAGGGGAATTCGCAATTCTGTGTGATTTTAAAAACAGCGCAAAACAAAATCAAACACCAGTTCTTTTTTTATATATTTCAGGCTACTGATACTCTTGTGTGTGTGTGTGTGTGTGTGTGTGTGTGTGTGCGTGACCGTTGCGAGCGGTATGGTTTCTATGTTCAAATTAGAAAAACACGCACAAGAGTGTACTGTTTTCACTCTGCCTTCATACACTTACACACTTTCTACCACTGTTTCCCGTTCTTATGAAAAAGTAAAAAAATTGTTCTAAAAAATCCCAGTCGATCAAGTATAGGTAAGGCAACATTTTTATGGAAGCAATTGAAAGCAACAGATACTACAAACACCGAATATATAATATAAATATGAATGAATCTATTTATCAAATATATTCAAATTTTTCACTTGCACATGATGTTGAGTAATTTTGTACTCCGTGTTTCATCTGAATTAATTTGATGAAAGACTTTGATAAGCTGACTAATTGCAAGTGAAACAAGTGAAAATATTCCAAACATTGTTTTATCTTAACGTAACGTGTTGTTGTAAAGTTTTAATTATATTGATTACTTTGTTTTTTTTTTTGTTCCCTTCATTTAGACGAATACGATGCGTATATAATTGTTTCATTCGTGAATGCTACTTTGGTTTTAAGCATCGGTGAGACGGTTGAAGAAGTGACGGATAGTGGTTTTCTTGGTACCACACCGACTCTGTGTTGTGCCTCTTTGGGTGAGGATGCCTTGGTTCAAGTGTACCCAGATGGCATACGTCATATACGCTCCGATAAACGTGTAAACGAGTGGCGAGCTCCTGGTAAAAAATCCATTACCAAGTGTGCTGTCAATCAACGTCAAGTTGTTATCACCTTGTCTGGCCGGGAGTTGGTTTATTTTGAAATGGACGCGGTATGTATTAGGAGTAGCAATTTATCTCAATAATTCAATAAATTATCCATAAGCTTCTGATGATGACGACTAACATTAGCGAAGAATAATCATGTTTTACGGAACTTTGTGTCCTGCAGTGCTGAACTATTTTATGTCAAATTTTTTCTTTTTTTAACCCAGCGATAATTTAAACGCTGTTTTTTCTTATTTTAGACGGGTGAACTAAATGAGTATACCGAACGTTCGGAAATGCCTGCCGAAATTATGTGCATGGCTCTGGGCACCGTGCCCGAAGGTGAACAGCGTTCATGGTTTTTGGCTGTTGGCTTGGCAGATAATACTGTGCGTATTATATCTTTGGATCCCAATGATTGTTTGTCGCCTTGTTCAATGCAAGCGTTGCCCTCCCCTGCTGAATCTTTGTGTCTGGTTGAGATGGGTCAAACTGACAGTAGCGTTAGTGGTAGTGGGCCAAATGCCAATGAAGAGGTTGGTGAAAGGACAAACGTTTCAAAAGGTACTATTTACCTAAACATTGGCTTGAGCAACGGCGTTTTGCTGCGCACTGTATTGGACCCTGTATCGGGCGATCTAGCTGATACTCGTACGCGATATTTGGGCTCTCGGCCTGTCAAACTCTTTCGTATAAAAATGCAAGCTGCTGAAGCGGTGTTGGCTATGTCAAGTCGTACCTGGCTCTCTTATTATTACCAAAATCGTTTTCATCTAACTCCTTTATCGTATGAGACATTAGAATATGCTTCAGGCTTTTCAAGCGAACAATGTAATGAGGGCATTGTAGCAATATCAACGAATACGTTGCGTATTTTGGCATTGGAAAAACTGGGAGCGGTGTTTAATCAAGTGTCTTTCGCTCTCGATTATACACCCCGTACATTCGTAATACATCCCGATACGGGTCGTATAATTATAGCTGAAACCGATCATAATGCCTATACCGAGGAAACAAAAAATGCTCGTAAGCAACAAATGGCAGAGGAGATGCGCATGGCTGCGGGCGAAGAGGAGCGTGAGCTAGCCAATGAGATGGCTAGTGCATTCATCAATGAAGTTTTACCGGAGGATGTGTTCTCAGCCCCGAAGGCCGGCGTGGGTTTGTGGGCGTCTCAAATACGTGCTATAGATCCCATACAGGGTCAGACTTTGTTCAAAGTACCTTTAAGCCAAAATGAGGCCATTATGTCTATGGCTGTACTCAAATTCTCTATAACGTCCGACGGCCGTTATTATTTAGCGGTTGGTATAGCCAAAGAATTAATGCTTAACCCACGCATTACGAATGGCGGTTTTATTGACATTTATAAAATTGATCCCACCTGTTCGCAGTTAGAATTTGTGCATCGTACTGAATTAGAAGAGGTGCCTGGCGCGTTGTGCAGTTTTCACGGACGCCTATTGGCCGGTTGTGGTCGTGTCTTACGCATTTATGATTTAGGAAAGAAGAAATTGTTACGAAAATGTGAAAATAAACATATTCCCTACCAGATTGTTAATATAATGTCGATGGGCCATCGTGTGTACGTTTCGGACGTGCAGGAATCTGTATTCTTTATACGGTACAAACGAGCGGAAAACCAATTGATTATTTTTGCCGATGATACTCATCCACGTTGGATTACAGCTACCACTTTGTTAGATTACGATTCCATAGCTATTGGCGATAAATTTGGCAACATGAGTATACAACGTTTGCCACATTCTGTAACCGACGATGTCGATGAAGATCCTACTGGAACTAAAAGCTTATGGGATCGTGGTCTTTTGTCGGGAGCTTCCCAGAAATCCGAGAACATATGCTCATTTCACGTGGGTGAAGTTATTATGTCACTGCAAAAGGCGACTCTTATACCGGGCGGTTCAGAATCTTTAATTTATACCACGCTCAGCGGCACGGTAGGAGCTTTTGTACCTTTTACCAGCCGAGAGGACTTTGATTTTTTCCAGCATCTGGAAATGCATATGCGCAATGAAAATCCACCTCTTTGCGGTCGTGATCATTTGAGCTATCGCAGCGCTTACTATACAGTAAAGAACATCATTGATGGCGATCTTTGCGAACAGTATTTGTCAATAGATCCCTCAAAACAGAAAAGCATAGCTGCCGATATGTTCCGCACACCGAATCAGGTGTGCAAGAAACTTGAAGATATACGCACCCGATATGCATTTTAAGGTTAGTTTGATATACTAATTAATCGATAATAATAAAAAACGTGATGACTTCTTATTTTACCTTGGGACACCTATGATTGAGTTGTGATTAGTGTAAATGTTAACTAAAGCTGACTAGTTACATAAGTCTTATATTTTTTAATTTGTATAGGAGTAAAAAGTTATTAATTTTTTTCTTTCCTTCTTGTAGATGATAAATGATGAAAAGCAGTATTCGTAAGCAGGCAAATCGAACTTAAGGTAAGCTCACCAAATATTGTGTGTGCGTGAAGATATGTGTTTCGCTTTATATTTTTTATACCCATCATCGAGAAGGTTGAGTAATTCTGTCAAAATATTAGTCCCTCGTCCGTCCGTCGGCTAATCTGTGTGCCCGTCTTTCGTAAACATGCTCCTAGTCCTAATAATTAAGAGACTTGCTTCAAATTTGATAAAAAGATTGGAAATTCTAACACGCACGACGTTATAGTAAAACAGAAGTTTGCGTTTATGTTGCTCGTTACGCTAGTACAACGATGAACATTTACATTTATATTCTGCGGGTGACTTCATAGTGATTTTCATTGTAAAATGTAACAAAAGTAACAAAAGTTCTGCTTTATTTTTTAAATAAATGTGATGAGTATAAAAAAATCGATTAAATGGGCCATAGACGATAATTATAGACGATTTAATTTTCCCACTTTTTATTTTGCAGATATTATTTATTGGTGGTAATGAGACAAAGTTTCATATCATACTTTATATCAGGACCGAGGAAGTCGTTTTGAAATTGATATATAATTTAACGTAAGTGTTTTTCATTTTCACTAAATACCCACCACACTACATACCAGCTCAGCAGGTTGCCCATACAGTTCTCGATTTTCGTTAGCTAATTTTAGAATTTTTATTTATTAACTCAACTTATTCCGAAGTTAAGGATGAAACACAATTGGACTTTAAATTCTTAGTTATGCAAAATTTCGTATATATCGTATAGTTCACTATATATCTGGAAGGATAGCAGTTAAGTTTGATAATAACCGCCGGGTATTTTGCCGAGCAAAATTTGTTTGCTTTTCGTTTCAAGGTTTTAAGCTTCAATTCAATTAATATATTACCGATAGAGATTTCTTAGAGCTAATCTAAAAAAAATAATGGTTGCGTAGGGAAGAAAAAATAAAAAGTTTGTGAAAACCAGGAGGCGCGATGGTGGCGCCCCTTATACCTGTTTGTGTGGTTTGCTTGTGGTGGGTATCCAAAATCGAATTTTTTTTTTTTTTTTTTTTTAATCTAAAATGATGTTCAATGATATGTTAGACTAACGAATTTGCGTTGATTAAAAACTGGAAAAACTGATTATTATTTAATTTTTATGTATTCTTTTTTTTTTTTTTCATAATTTTTCATAAATATTTTTAACACTAATATATATATGTACTTTTCTCTTATAGAACTGCATTTTATCCATTTTTATTTAACTACTTCATCATCATCATCATCATCATCATACTGCGGTAAGTCTTCTGCTTTGAATTATAATATTTTGACTGGTTTTTTTTATCATACTAGACAGCGAAAATTTTTATTAATAGAGGAAATCAAATTTATATTTAAACTTGAAATTTTTTTAAACTCTTTCCAAAATATACTCAGTACCACCCTTTTCTTACTTTTAATTTTTTTCAGATCATTCGTGTAGATTAAGTGTAAATTGATTAATTAGTGGTAAAGATAATTAGAAATAAATTTGGTTTAAGTTTTCTGTACATTCACCTCAAAAAAAAAAAAAACAACCACACTCATAAACTGCCCATTAATTAATAATTTGTAATCATTTAGTTTTCAAGTAAGCATTTAAGTATAGGATAATTTTAAGCAACACTAATCCCCCCTATAACACGATACGCTTGCAACGCGTTTTCAATTCCCCGGATAACATGGGCATATTCCCCCATAGAACGCGTGGATTTCCCACATACATACATACTCTTCTGTACTGTGAAATTTATTATATTTAAATATTCGATTTAAACCGACTGCAGCGAGAAAAGTTAAATGTGATGAATCATTTATTCGTAACGCGTTATACGAGGGCGTTATAGTGGAATAGGGGGGATTACTCTATAAAGGCTTGAATCTTAAAAAAAAAAAAAAAAACTTGACGAGAAGAGAGTTGTTAAGAGGAGACTTGCAAGAAAACTTGATGCTTTTTTTCTCTTTCTTCTACTCTCTTCTATTGTAAGAGAGCAGCTATACAAAGAGCCGAGCCCCTCCTCCTTTTGAAATCAGTTTGGAAGGAGAGAGAGTGAGCGTCACTTTTATTAATCGTCAATTTTTGTTAATTTTAAAAAGATTTATGTCTTCATAGTTTATAGCATATATAGAGTTTTGCACTTTAAGAACAAGTAGTTGGACATCTTTAGTATTCGTGTTGCGCACAAACAATGCTACGAATATTAAATATATATTTTTGTGACCCTCTACCTGCATAGCCATTTCGACACAACACTATGTTAGTTGAAGTGCCGTTGTTCTTTTTTTTAATGCTGCAACGCAATTTTGCAAGATTAGGAATCAACTATACGCGGGGTAGCCTTTAGCCGGTACGCGTATGCTTATGGAAAAGCGCGTACTATCTAAACTTTTTTTTTTTTTTTTAATTTAAATATTAGACTTACCTCATGTAAAATATTTATTCGCATAATATAATTTTCAATAAATTCATGCAATCCAATCAGGCAAGTAATGGTTTGATTGAAATTTTTTTAAAAATAATTTTGTTCAAATAGCGCTAAGCTCTGATGGAGAACATAAAAGAGCGGTGATAAGCCATTTTCCGCCGTACAGACTTTCGCGACGACATCACCTGAAGTATGTTCCTGGCAGGTGTTTGTTCGAATAAACCCATTCATTGTAAGCAATTCCAATCGAGAGTAACCCTATTCGCAGCGTAAGGGTAACTCGTAATTCATAAAAGAAAAGAAAAACCCTTCGTCCTTGTTTGTCATGCTCGAATAAATGTGATTACCATTTACTATTTTTAGCTACCTTCGCGGCATATATATATATATCATCACCAAAAGATAAATTGTTTTCAAGTTAGCGGTGGGCTCTGCCATCACCACCGCTTCTTTTGATGCTAATGAGCCATATAGCATCCATTCTATTTCTGGCCTTCCTCTTAAGGCTGGGTTAATCACTTCTGAAGTATTTCTGGAAGGCAACATATCCGCCGATATATAGTATGGAGTAACCGTTCCGCTTTCTCTTTTTCTCAAATATTTATTTTACTTTTATTGAATAAAAAAATTATATTAACTTATTATGTATTCGCCACTATTATGTATGGTCTTCTCTCATCTTCCTGGCGGTTTATCAATTCTTTCCTTCCTGTAAAATGCGAAAGGATTGAACTGCAAAGAATTTTCGACAGCGTGACTGTTTTGCTTTTCAGAATTGAAAGTTTTTCCATTCAAAAGGAGGTTTTGTAAGGAACAGAAAATGTGGTAGTCTATGGGGGCAGCAAGGTGCGGGCAATAATATGGGTGCGGTGAAACACCATCCTCCAAGCTCAAGGATTTTTTTTTTAGTCATCCTTGCTGTATGTGGTTGCGCATTGTCGTGTTCCCTCTAATATTATTTCGTAATTTCGGCGTGATTTCCAATTATATTTTGCTTTTCCGATTACGGTTAGATAATTTTTGCCAGGGGCGGTTTTTTTAATACATTATCTATCTTTTATTATCGTAAGCTTTACACGTGCTGCTATTTCATATCAAGGCGGAACAGGAATGCAACTGGCGTTGCTAATCGTTAGCAAAAGCATTCGTAGTTGATTTGCTTTGACTTCAAAAACGCTTCTCATTCCTCTCTAATATTAGTGCTTGTGGCAACAGCGAAATGATTTGCCCTTACGGAAAGCATAGAAAGCTAGGATTCCCATTTGTTTTTACGACCGACGCACAACAAGCGTGTAATGCAAAACAAAGAGTGACCATAAGAGACGAGTTCAAACCGTGCCTCATCTCATTTAATTTACACCCTTGTCCTTCCCTTGGATTAAAGCGGACATAAGGATTGATTTCATCATTTCCGCGCCCCGTTGAAATTGAACATAGTGTTTTCCACCGAAGCTGCGCGACTGGTGGAAACGTATTTTACGAACGGGAATGTGTCTCTTCATCGTTCAACTAACTGCTTTTTCATTACCGTTTCTTTTTTTTTGTGCTAAAGTTAAGGTTCCATGATAGTAAATCTCATGACGTCTTTTATTTACAATATATATTTTCTTTTCTTTTTGAAATATATAAAAAGACGATCTTTACACGATTTCTGTTTTCAAACTGTTCCATTTGCCCTTCTTTTCGTTTCTTTGTTCGTCTTAGTAATTGCATTTCCGAAACAAAAAAAAGGAATCATTGTTAAATTTTTGTCGGAGCAATCCTACTTTGGGCAAGCTGATCCCCGTGGACACCCTTTAACTGCTTGGCTTATCGTTCAAGCAAGAACTTACACCAAGCTATACAATTTTGGGTGATCTCATACTGTACGCATTTAGCACTTGGCTTTGGACTATCCACACGTCCCGGAAGGCCGATCCTTAACTATCCTTTCTCAAGGAAAATAATGCTTCCAAATGAAAATCTTTTTAAAAAAAGAATTCAAGTCTTATGAATTTTATCTGCTTTTGTTCAGCGCTCGACTAGCACTCACTTATCTTATTGACTGTATTAATAACACTGATCAAAGCCCTCTCTTGTTCTATTTTAATTTTGCATTGGTTTGTCTTTTAATGTTCATGTGTGTAATCAAAGAGTAATTAAACACACCAATTGCTTACGTAAAGTACAGATGTATGTCTGTGCTTTAACGTCTGCACCTAGCATGAGCCTTAATTAGACGGGTTGCCTACAACCATTGGCAATCGAGAGGTTAGTTGATTGACAACCCCTCAGGGAGAGAGACAATCCCCATTGAAGGGGGCCTCTCTACCTTGAAGTACTGCAATAGAAAATGGGTGTGGGCCAAATTCTCGTTTAGCGGTCTACGTAGAGGCCTATCTAAGCACCTTTTAAATAGCTCCCCGCGAAACTTTGGGGCAACCACAGCCACCACGAATACTCCCCGACGAGCCATACCCAGCAGTCAGGCAAGAAGGCATTCGTCCGGCATTCCGATGGGTAGTGTGCATCTTCTTGTCGGAGCAATCCTACTTTGGGCAAGCTGAACCCCGTGGACACCCTTTAACTTCTTGGCTTATCGTTCAAGCAAGAACTTACAGCAAGCTATATAATTTTGGGTGATCTCATACTGTACGCATTTAGCACTTGCCTTTGGACTATCCACACGTCCCGGAAGGCCGATCCTTAACTATCCTTTCTCAAGGAAAATAATGCTTTCAAGGTTGTCGTCGCACAGCACACATACCCAGCTGTGCCCCAGCGCACTTGATATCAGCATAAGATGACCGCCACCAAGAGAACTAAATAGGGGAAGAAATGCTTCTTTTCAATTTAGAGAAGAGAGCCCCTTCCACTTCCAAAGAGAAAAACCTGTTGCCAGGTTATAGATAGTAAGCCTTAAACCTTTCTTTGCCATTGACTGTAAGACTCTCAAAAGCGAGGGCCACAAAAGACCTTCATAGCTGAGACAGGAAATATTTCACTATTGGTTACATCATATACGATGCGAATACCTATTATATAATGGCTATTCAAATGTGCCCCCTCCAGCTAGCAGCGTTCTATGCTTTTCAAGGAAACGTATCTTTGTATTCACGTGCTGAACATAAAATATTTTCTAAAGAGATTGAAGAATGTTCGCTTCTCGAGCTGAGATGGGAAATATTTTACTGTTAGTTATGTAGTAAACTTTGGATGTACGGGACGGATACATATAATTATATAAATGTACATCTCCCGCAAAGAGTACATAAAACTTTTCTTTTTGTATGGAATCAAAACGAACTGGTGACTGTGGTCCTCATTTATCTATCACATACTCGTCTACACAAATTAACAAAGAATTTCTCAGAACGCAGCCTTTTAGATTCAATTGATCTTTGGACTCTTATAGCACTTATAGGATTTCAATCTACAAAAATTACAAGTTTGAATTCGCCTGTTCCGGCCGGCCATTCTGTCAGACCTTGAAAAAACACTGTCGGAGAATCTGTCTGGGTTTTCTGGGACATGAAATCTGAACAGCGCGATCGCGCTCCTTGGTACTCAAACGGTTAAATACACTGCCACAATACTCCAATTCGCTTAGTACAGTTATTTATGTATGTAATGATTGTAACGAGCAGAGTTGGGGCTGTTCTTATCGTTAGGCCTAACGACTACTAGCCAAGTTTTCTGTCTTTCGTTTTACTCTGGATGCTTTCCATGACTGCCTGTAGCTAACTGTTTTCTTATGTCTGTCTTTCAATGAACAACTTTCTGTACTGAAATTCATTGTACAATATTTTTTCTAACAAAGATTGCAAACATAATACCAATTAATTAATTTTGCCATTTGCCATCTTCTTGCCTTAGTCTATAGCAGAAATCATTTTCATAAGTCCTGTAAATAGCGGCCAATCCAGGACTCATCACACTTTGTAAACTCAATACATATGTTAGCAGACTGACTATAAATGCGTTGGCTGGCACATCAGTTAATATTATATTGAATTCACCTGTAGGTGTCTTAGCTTTGTCAATGCTCAGATCTATCGGGACTGCATGTACTGCTCATGCTAAACTGAACACACCCGAATCCATCGAATTTGATGAAAAATCTTATGTTGCCGTGTACCCTCTTCCTCTTTGAGGAGGCGCTATTTGCCAGTTTCGGTGGGAAAGCTTATATGAGAGGGAGCTCAAAAAATTGCCCCAACCAGCACAAAGTTTTCATAGCAATTTTGAATGCCGAAATACTACTATTTAGTCTCTTTTTCATGAGATTCCTTTTTTTAATCCCATCTATTGGAGACGAATTATGAAAAGAGGGAACGGAATTAACGGAATTAACGGAATTCCGTTATTATATAAAATATTGTTAATATTGTTCCCTTGCGAAGAACAAGAGGAAAAAAGCAGAACGACGGAAACCCCCCTACACTACGTCTATGTACGCGAACGTTACATGATTTTTCAAAATGAAGCATTAAGTGATCCAATCCAAAAACGTTCGTCCTTGATCCAAAACACGTCATCAGTGCATCAAATTTCACAACTTGTGGTATAGAGGATACATTAAGTTTATGCGAGCGTATGTAACACTCAGAGGGCATTAAGATATAGACCCACCTTGAATTATATCCATCGATTTAGAATCACTTTTTTAATTGATTTAAGCCTGTCTGTCCGTCTGATCATCTTTGCGTTTAACAGTACAGATCGCAATTTTGGAGATATATTGATGAAATTTGGTACACTGACGTACTTTGCGCGAACGACGAATACTATTGAAACTGGTTCGGATCAGTCCCCTTTTTAGACCACTTCGCATAAAAAATTGGAAACTAGAATTTCAAATTTTGCCAAATTTCACGGCAAAAGTTTTGACATTCCGACATTTTTTAAATTCGGGTGAAAAATTTGGTTTATGAGCAAATTGCATAAAGCATAAAGCATTAACAATGACGCCCCGAATTTTTCGCATCTAAGGGTTTACATTTTCTCAGAATCCTTATATTCGCTGATATCCAAAAAATAGATCTAAACAATTTCAATTAGGTGAAGTTGATTGCTTTGCCAACTGACTTTAATGAATCAAGTTTTTGAAATCATGAAATATTGAAATATGAGAGGGAGCTCAAAAAATTGTCCCAGCCAGCCAAGCCAGCCCAAGGTTTTCACACCAATTTACACAATGTCGGTTACTACTAATTAGTCACTTTTGTCGTGAAATTTTGAAAACTGCAATTTATTTCCATATAACGATTTTTCAGAATGGGTCGTTATATGGGGAGAGTGGTCGAAAAAGTGGTCCGATCCAAACTATTTTCAAAAGCGTTCGTCTTTTGCTCAAAGTAGGTCACTGTACCATATTTTATCAAAATATCTCAAAATTGCAATCTGTAAAGTTAGTTCAACACAAGAGAACAAAACGCACAGACACAGGCACGTTTTATCTCAGGTCTTTATGGGTGTTGCTTACACATGCGCACAAACTTAATTGTTTTGCCTTTGAAAAAAAAAAAGAAGCGATTTCTCATTTTATTATTAGTATAATAATAAATTGTGAAATTAGAAAGCATCCTACTCCATGCTAATCGATGAAGCCCAAAATCCAACCACAACCGCAAGAGCTCGGCATAACCACTAGGCGTAGGCGTGGGCGTAGGCGTGTATATCATTATGCTTTAAGTTTGGGTATGCATTTATTAAACATGCCATCACATAAGGCGATATATAATATATTATCTCTTCAACATACATTACATACATACATATTGCGTACGAATGCTATCTTGCAAGCGAAATCTCACACACACACCAATATTTCCTTTAATGGCTATGCAGTATCAATTTTCGTATTTTTATTGTCTTCATATATATTGCACTCTCACCATTTATTTTTTCCATTAATTATAAGAATTTAGTAAAGCAAATATGGTTGCATTTAATATTTACAATATATTTAATTTAATAATAATTTTTGTGATTCGTTATATTGTATAATAAAATAATAAATAATAAAATATTCTTTTAACTAAAGACAAAAAATGTGTTAACGGCGGAACTATTCTTCTTCAAATATTTCGGCTAAAGGAGTATTATATATATATATATATATATATATATATATATATCACTGGACTTCATTGGAGAATTAAAGAGAAATTCTCCTCTGAATCGCGGTAAGTCTTTACAAATTATTTGCTCTATGCTACGTGCAGAAAATTAAAATTAAAAACGACAAGATTAGCCGAAAGGACGTATACTGCGCGAAACGTGATCACCACAGAATGATGGCTTATTAGCCGCTGGTATTTTGCGTTTTGTACGATCTTCGCATTTCGGGTAAATAAAAAATTAACCTTGCATTTTTTTTCCTTTACAGAGACTCCGTAGTATTTTAGTAGCTGTTTAGTATCAGGTTTTGCTATCAGGCGCGCCAAGTGTCTTGTCAAATCTGTCATATTATCAAAATGGACGACTTTTCCCATATGATAGAATACCCCAAATATGATGTCATTTTCAAAATTGAGATTCTTTTGCAATTATTCATTTTTTTTTTTCTCTATATTTAGGCTTTTCGAAATTTTGACGGTGTAAAAATGAAGGCGTGCGGAAATCGCCTTAATAATAAGTCTGTAGCAGTATTAAAAATAAGTGGAAATATTGCTAGTCGGACTTGGGCGACTATTAGACTTACATACACCACATGGTCTAACCAGAACTCTTATTTCTGCCATAGAACACAAAACTTTATACCTTGTTTTTATATGAACTTTCCATTACGGAACTGTGTATTAAAAATTAGATCTATTTGCAAATAACGGCTTAGTCTCCGTGACAATGATTGTGCTGAAGAGGTTCAAAATTCAGCATAGATCGTGGATTAACTTTCATCATGACACATTTTCTGCCTTAAAAAATAAAAATTTCTCTAAAATTTCTTATATTGGCTAGGGTGGGTCCAAAAATTAGATGTGTTGTGGGTAGTCCAAATTTGGTATAGTGAATTTTTTTTTATCTATCTAAATTCGTGTTACAGATTACTTTCATCAATTTTCGTGAAAGTCACAGTGTACAGGATAGGATTCAAAATATAGGCCTAAATGGTCCAAAGGTGCTATCTTAAATTACTATTATGATCGGATATTCATCACAAAGCAGTGATGAAAACAAGACCTTATTGTTATATAAACTTTAATTTCTGTTACCGTCCGTCCTTGCGTCAAAACACGTCAAAATATGTCGGGAAATTGCGATCTGTAGCTTGAATGCATAAATTTACTTGCACGAACAGACAGGTTTAGGTCGATTCAGATTCATTTCAATAATAAACAATAAAATAAATGTGGACACATTGTGTACCACAAGTTCGAAGTCGAAATTGTCGCAAAGTTAAGGTACCTATTATAAATTGGGGAATTGATTGTTAGAAATCGCTTTTAATCACATATCGCATTTATTTTTATTAACGTAACAGTTGAGCTTCAACGACGAAAAATTTGTTCCAAATCCCATCAAACTTTTTTGTTGTTGTAATAATAGTTTTGGAAAAGTATTTCTTTTCTATAATTTTCGTATTATTTTCGAAATAGTTGTGTTTATAAGAAAAGCAAGCATCTCATCTCTTCAATTTGAGCAATTTCAGATTCAAATATTGACGTTAAAAGCAATTCTATGCGTTCTTTCATCAGCATTCGTAGATGAATGTGTAGAAGAATCGCGACTATGAAATGACTTGACTGTTCGCGGATTCAAATCTCAGTGCGATAGCCTGCACTTGGGTCGTAGCTATAGTTGATAGACATAACATTTATCGATTGCGATAAAATCCCCTAGACTGCGTCCACCACCTCTGTTTCTTTCTTTCTTTCTTTCTCTTCCCTGGCCATCACAAAGAATTCTGCCCGTAACCGTATTACGCGAATAGGAGACATCCTCTGAGTGATTGAACATTTTACATAATCATGTGATCAATTTTGTTTACTATCTGTGCTTAAATTGGAATCTCTGTCAATCAATGTTATAAAGGATTTTCGGTAATGTGAAGATGTAATTAATAGTGCACTTAAAGGTAAGATTTCAATCTCATATTACATCTTGAATTTGTTTTTCCAGGAAATATCATTACCCTTCAAGTCTTAAGGTTTTTCTTAGCATGTGAAAGACAGTTTACACTAACGAGTTGTTTACCATGTTTGTTGTGAGTGGTACTAATTTCGATACAAAGAAGACTGGAACTAAGAGTGGCGGCAAAGATGGAATATTTATCTTCGGGTTGAAAACACGATCTTTGAGGACAAACTCCACTAATTGTTACGCAGTGTAAGCTAAGCTAACCCAAAGGGACGTTCAAATTCTTGCCATTTGAATGACTATCGCGTCAAAAGGATTTGAAAGTAGTCTTGATGTCGGGCAAAATCTTTGCGATATACTTTGTCGAAATTAAATTTAATTTAATAAAATTGGGAATTTTATCAAGCGATTGTACACCATTGTTGTACGTTCCCTTTTGAATCTGGTCTGTGGCCGTTATTGTAAATAAGCTTCAATGTGATAATATTTTTTAGTGTTAATGAATTTATAATGAATTTTTACGCCTTTTAATTTAATTATATTGTCCTTTGATGATACCCTTTGATTAAATATCAAAAGCCGCTCTATCTTTCTCCTACCAGAAGGGAATGTCCATTCAATCAACCGACAATCGTTAATTTATTATTAAACAAGCTTCTCGTAAGCTTAAAAACTGTTGTTAAAATAAATTAAGAAAAATAAATTGTTTTAAATCCTTTGCAATTCGCAATTATGTTAATAAGAAAAGTAGAAAAAGAATAAAAATAGAGGCAAAATCTATAAGAATGAAAGAAAGATTTGCTCTTGGTCCCTAGGGGTTGAAGTACAATTAATATGATGGTAACGAATGAAGATCTTGCGTTTTTTTTTTTTTTTGGTAGCGCTAGTTGTAAGCATACGCTTTTATATAAAACAACATAACTCGTCCGAAGACGGAGAAGTCTGGTGCAAAGTTGAACAATATTGCCAGCCTAGGTGAGTCGTAAGAATAATTGTGCGGCCTTTACTCATATATCTTCCTATGCAAACAAACAAATAATAAAAAAAAATGCACAATCTGTCCAAACTATAGAAAAATAAATAGTGGTTTTCGATGGTTTCATAAAATTCAGTCAAATTATGAACAATAACAATATAGTTTTAAAAACCCCAAAAAGTTGTTATTAATTATTTCAAAATATGTATATATGATGCCTGTTTGTTTATTTAAAAAATTATGATTTACTAATTTCGTAAAATCACTAAAGCGAGGAAAGCACACAAAATATTAAAAAAAGTTGCATAAATGCGTACATATCGCAAATCAGTGAAGTCGCTTATTTTATATTTCGCAAAAATCGTCACAAAAAAAGAACCTTAATCACTTATCTATGGTTGCGTCCCATTTAGTTAAAATTCAATATAAGTCCAACTTCTAATATGATTTATTTTTAACTTATTGAGGTAACCAAAACCGTAACGAATCCCTTTGCACTAATATTTCCTTACAAACGCTACACTTTTCTACCTTGTTTACATATTCCCATTTTACACGTAGGCATTTATATACCATGTGTACCATATGGATATCATTAACTAAGCGTTGATCATATCTGCCATTTAACGAGGTCGATTACAATGCGGTATATCCTGTTAGATATGAGAAAGGCACAACGAAAAAATATATGCAATAGCACGTGCATTTTTAGATTGGCAACACTGCTTCATAAACTCGCGTAAACATAAAACCAAGTATTTTACGTAAACACAACATTAAGAAGTACTTATGAGAAAAGATGGTATTGTAGGCAAGTCCGGTGAAATATGGATTGTGCTCCTTTAAATTTGGTAAGACGGACAAATTTGTGTCATATTAACCATTATAATGAAACGATCCTTTTAGGCTCATTTCCATGAGAGAAGAGCAGAGAAATTGCTAAAACGTCATGATTTTGATGAAGCCTATAAGGCCATAGAGACATCGCTGTATTACCTACAAGATGCTTATAAGAACGCAAGAATTTCTAAATCTTTGGAAGTCTTAAACACGCAAAAATGGGATTATGAAAGAAAATTACATCAGATTTCAATGCGTAAACAGCAATATGAAAGAATAAAAGTTAAAGAAATCGTACCTTCGCCAATAGAAAATAATTTAAGCGGAAAATCTACAGAAGTAACGATAGTAAACAACGCTCAAATGATAGCCAGGTCCATAGATAAAACTATAAAGGATTTTGAAAGCATGCATCGTGTACAATTGCAAAGTCACGATCATCACAGTTCTCAGTTGTATTTGAATGGTGGAGTTGTCGATAAGGATAAAAATGCCGATTACAAAGAAAATAAACGAAACTCAAGTTTGTTTGAGGAGCATTCGCAGAATGAAGATGACATGCCGTCACTTGCTCCCTTAGAATTGCCTTCGTTCGATTATAGTGGTTTTTTAACGTCAGGCTTAGTGGATAAATTGTATAAACGACCAGATAAAGTCTAATAATTAAGTTTAAGGTTTGTACAATTTTTTTTATGTTTTTCTAGTAAATCTGCACAGAATTTAACATTTTACTATTGTTTATTTTTGTAATAGTCCTTCTAATAATTTGCCCATTTCAGTTTCTATATCTTTCAATAATAAGAGCACTTGAGCTTCCATTTCGCATACTAAATCCGGCTTACGATAGGTTATTATTAGAGTGTTGTACTGATGATGGATTGATAAATTGGCTTGGGATGGCAATAGCTCACAACGGTCTAGTTCTTCCACTTTTATAACCTTATAATACTTTTTATTAGTGGTCTTCACTACAATAGCTCGTTTCGTGCAATCAGCTACTACTTGATATACCGTGATTGGGTAGGGTAGATTACGTATGCGCCATTCAATATTTTTTTTAGTTATTCTTTTACTCAAAATAGGTTCCGTATTGCTGATTTTCACAGTAAAATTATTATCGGCATTCAACATCTGCTCGGAATCGCCGGCACAACCCAATTGACGATAGTCCTCACCAACCTCTACTTCCCATTCTGATTCACCCAATAGCTGTTGAGATTTACGCCAAGCCCGTTTCTGCAAAACTCCTGTATCCATACTGTACTCTTCAGCCATTTGCTGACCATCCGGAAATTTATAATGTATTTTCCGGCTCCGTCCATGTATTACAGAATTCTTTTCAGCGCTACACAAATAATTTAACCAATTGCGATAAGACATGCCGACTGTTTCGAATCAATAGAAATAACAAATTCAAATTTTTTGTTTGTTCGATATACATAAACAAGCATGCTTTGTTCTTGTTGTCATTTTTTTACAAAACTACAGTAGCGGCAGGGTTACTGCTCTGCAAATTAAAATGAAAACAGGTTTCGTAATTTTCACGATCATAAAAAATAATTAAACATGCTTACATTAAAAAAAAAAAAAAAATTTTTAATACGTAACTAGTCTCTCAAATGGAATTTTTCCAATGAAAAATTGGTTTAGTTTTTTGTTTTAATGAAACTGCTTTCCACATTTCTAAAAAGCGGCAACACTATGTGGTAATGAAAACCAAAGCAACATTTGAAAATTTTTTGGAACAATATTACTTTGTATTTAAGTTCAGTTCAGTCAGTTTATCATTTTATCAAAGACTGCTCTGTCGAAGACGATTTCAATTAATTTTTTTTTTGGCTTACGGAACTATTTGGAAGATTTCATCGACAAGTTATTGAAATTATTTTCAAAATGACGTTTTTATGGGCTATAATAGATAGATTTCTTTGCGTAGAAATCGTAATGATTTCATTAATGCTTTTGCCTATTATTGAACCAAATTGCTGCTTATTTATATCGCAATTCGTAAAGAGATTATAGCAAAACACGATGCGTTTTCTCTATTTACTACTTGGTGTATTAACTATTTGCCTTGAAAGTGCTTATCTGGATACGCAAAAGTTCTCACAAATGGAGGAGAAAAATGCCCAGATGAAATTGGATATTGTACAGGAAGACCATTTTTTGAAGGCTCAATGCAATCTCTACATATCAGGCTTCGCGACATTCTTGATTATGGTACTGAAACGAATAATCTCTTTAATTTCAATTATCAACCAATTGTTGGCGCAAAATGATGCAGCAATTAAGCAGGCTCAATTTGCCTTAAAGGCTGCCAAATCTATGATAGACGAAAAGCTAAACAAAAACATGCAAGAAACCACAAAGGATAATAAGCAGGAAGAGGGAGAGGTTAGTAAAGCAAAACCATCTCAGTTTGTTCTAGATTGTTTATAGAATTGGAATATTTATTCATACATATTTTTTTCAAAATTGAAAAAAAAATTTATCAATATGGCAACTGCTTTTAATAGAAAATACCGAAAATTGTAATTAGCAAATATTTTCCATTCGCCGGGTTCGTTCGTACGCTGTGCGTCTCTTTCATACCACCGCTTCTCTTTAGGTCTGATGAAATAAGTGATTAATAGCAAAAAAATTGCTGAACGTATACGTGTTCGCAAAAACGTTTTTGTATAAAAGAGTAAGAATTTTTAAAAATAACTGTACTTCATTTTTTTTTTCGTAAAAGAATTGGTTTACGTTTTGTATCGCACTTTGAGTTTTTCAGGCATTCTTTGTTGAAATTTAAGAGAAAGAGAGACGTCCAACATTAATCAAAATCAATAATCATAATAAAAAAATAAAAAAAACTGTACACTTCAGCAGCAGCAACACAATAAAATTCAGCTGTAAAAATGGGTCTGGTTTGGACTTTGATAGCCGGTTTTTTGTACGCTGAAATCTGCGTGGTACTGTTGTTAGTTTTACCTGTGGCTAGCCCATACAAATGGAATCGTTTCTTCAAATCAAAATTTTTGGCTATGATAGCTCGTCAGGCTCATCTATACTTCTTCCTTATTATGGGCGTATTAGTTTTGTTTCTATTGGAAGCCATTCGCGAAATGCGTAAATATTCGAACCAAGAACATTCTTCAGACGTTCACTTGAACACAGAAATGCAGCATAGTATGCGCTTATTCAGAGCTCAGCGTAATTTCTACATATCTGGTTTTGCCATTTTCTTGGTATTAGTTATACGACGTTTAGTAACATTAATCTCGGTACAGGCTAATCTGTTGGCTCAAAGTGAGGCGTCGTTAAAACAAGCACAATCTGCTTCTGCAACCATACATTCGTTGATGGAAGACAGAAACACCGAAAAAGCTGATGAAGCTAAAGAAGATAGCACATTAGCTGAGGTAAGTTTCATAAAACATTTTATTATTGCGCTGCATGCTAATAAGAAGTGTAGCACAGTATGGTTACAAGCCCACAGACGTAAAGGGAGAAGCAATATTTTGCGCTATCTCTTTCTCCTACTGATATTAACAGTAAGAGTGAAGTTAAAAATAGACCTTAGCAGTGAAAGTATTATTAATATCTGTGCAAATGTGTTTGCTTTAAAGTAAACGCAAAAAAAAAGAAAAAGAAAAGTGATTTGCGTCAACGTACCGAGTATATTTCACAAGCAAATAAATTTGACAGACTTTTGGTTAATTTTACGAACCTTCTTTTCTACAAACGAGCAACTCGTGCGCTTCATAACATTAAATGCTTATCTTCGCCAGGTTGCAAATAAAGCAAAAGTCTTGAATCAAATAGCATCGAACATTCGCAAAGAAGACGTTCGCGAAGGACCTTAAAATGGAAGCTGGAAGATGGCTGTCTTTTCAATTGTTGCACATATAATCCGCATAGGTTTTTTTCTATGTTTTCCATATGTTAATACATTCCTAAATTTGTTTGCTATGAATAACACCATTATATATATAGCAGATATTTCGAATAATTTTCAATTTTTGGGCGATTTTTCATACATTTAGCAGATCTTACGAAATAATATATACAATGTTGATAAGCTCGAGGCTTTGAGTAGATAGTAGTATCTGCCCGTGAAAGAGGCAACTAATTTGAATTTATTGTGGCCGACCGGCTTTTCTTTTTTTTTTTTTTTTACATAGTTTTAAAATTGATAAAACAGCTGTTTTCAATATATTCATTAAAACTTAGAAGAGCGAGCAAGCTTTACTTTTACTTTTAGCAAATTTTTTTGTTAATTTATTTTTTCTTTGTTTTGTTTTCCATATGTTAGTACATTCCCAAATCTATATCTATATTGCTATATCTGTATATGTATCAATATCTACAGCAGATTATGGAAAAGTTTTAAGGCCAAGTGGTTCAGATCGTTCTGCTTAAATGTTATTGAGATGTGTTTGGTATCAAATTCTCGCGACAAGAACAAAATAACTTTCGTATTTTTATTTGGTTTTGTCAAATTTTCGTATTGAGTTCTTGTATGGATGCCATTAGTTTTTTTTAATTTTTATTTTATTAAATCTCATAGCTTTGCATGAAAAAGATATGTCATTATTTTATCGCTCCTGAATTCTGTTATTTATTCTTGATATTTTCCTTTTTCCCCATTGTCGGCTTTGTTTTTTAACAGATAACAAATTTGAGGAAACGTGTACAAGGACTCAATGCAAATATGTCACAATTCACTTTAGTTGATAAAAAATTCAATTAAAAAGGCCTTTGGAAAAATTGCAAATGAAAAAAAAAAAAATACAATTTTTTGATCACAGAATTTTCGAGCTAAACTATTATTGCATTTATTTATGCTTAGATCACCAAGATGAAGGAGCGCATTCACGAGTTAACAGCGCAACTGAATCGTGAGAAGAAGGACAAAGAAGCTTTGAAATCGCAAGCTGAGAGTCTTAACAAGGAATACGATCGTCTCACGGAGGAATACAGCAAATTACAAAAGCAAATGAACATTAACGCCGAAGGTGGCGATAAAGCTGATAAGAAAGCCAATTAAAGTATATAATTGATTGAAACTTGAGATATGAACAGCGCCACAAACACATCCATTATTAGCCTTTAAAATTAAAATTTTTGCCAAAAGCAATTATATTAAAATCTCTCAACCCGTTATATATGTGAATTTTTTATAACCTTTTCGCTTCCTTTTCTTTCTTTAACTTATTAATTCTTGTTAATGTAGGTTTTTTCATAAGTTAGTTGTATTTTACTTTACGTATGGGCGAGTTTAACTATATACACAAAGCTTCTAAATACTTTTTTTGTTCTTTTTTTTTTTTTTTTTACACCTTTTGCTAATAAATAGATTTTGTTTTCTATCTCCTATTGAATAATAAACAAAACGAAATTTCTTTTTGTAATAGTTATTAAAAAAATAATCATCAATATTAATGAGAATAAAAAGAAATAAAAATAAAACTTGATGGTTTTCACTTCTTATGACACCTTCGCTTGGCGACATTGCATTCTTTTAAATAATGTGACGTGAACAGAATGGTGGCGTCATTTTTGCCGTTGCAATAACTAAGACATCTCAAGACTGCACATAAGCTTTCAAATGCTAACGTCTATCGTTTAAGATCCATTGGTGAGTTGCAATTGTATGGCCAAGGCGAATTCTTGGAAATGTTTGGATCTTGATTTTCTCAACGTTTGTTGGATATAAAGGTAGAATTAATTGAGGGTTAATAGAAGAGTAGTGCTGATGATTGTATCGCAGATTTCCTTCTATAATTTTCTCTTTAATTTTTCGGCCAATGTGTCTTTGAAGATCCAACTTTTCCATGACGTCATCGATAATTAGAGGAGCAGAAGCAGAAGCAGGATACTTCGCTGCTCGACCAGCTTGCTCATTTTCCAATAAATCGATCCATCTCGATGTCGAAGGTCTCCGTATAGCTTTTAATACAGACAAACTATCAGTAACAATGACGGTTTTGTGTTTCTTCTTATGGTATGGAAGGTTCGCAGCGTGAAGGATAGCTCTGGCTTCGGTTATGAAAGTCGCAGCACTTTCGTGAAATATGTGCTTGAGAAGAACGTGTCCTAAAACATCTACGACGGCACAAACAGGTGGCTGACCGGAAGATTATTGAGCCACCTGTGTATAAAAGATTCCAACCGTTATTCTCCAGTACTTGGGTTTTTGCAGCAATTAAATTCCTTAAGACGTGATTTGGAGTGTCTTCTTTCTTGTGCATAGAAAGCGAAAGAGTAGTCTTTCAAAACCTATGGAGGCTTAAGACCAAAGTAGCGGAAAATTTCTAATGGAATGTTTAATTCCTTTGCGACGTACAAATAGTAGTCAGTTGCGGATGGAGACTTTCGAATTTTCTTGGCAATAGTAATCCTTCTCACATCTTCATCGAGAATAGATTTGTTTGAATTAAGAAGCTTGGGGACGCTTTTACCTCATAAAGTCAGTTTCAATTATAATATTGTTGATGGGCGTCGTCCGAAAACCATAGCACAATTTGCAGCTATTGCCATAAATTAGCAAACCAACGTCAATCTTGCTTGAAACAAGCATTTTGGCAAGATAAGCAATAGTGTTAATGTACGCAAGGCTTTTTCAAGCAACGTACTGTGTGCTTTCCAACGATACTTGTTGGAAAACGTGAGCCCTGCAATTTGCTGGTAAGCCATTAATATGAATCAGTCGATTTCCTGCATCACATATCTGCTGTCGAGAAATATGCATTTTTTTTTTATTTTTGTATAGAAATTTTAGCGAGTGAAGAGTTTGCTATCTAAGAAATCAATTTAATTTCGAATCGGGATCTGAAATATTTTCTTATACTCTGAAGAATCTATTAAACGCTGCATCAATGAAATATAAGCTGATAACCTTGACAGTCAGTAATCAAAATTCATTCATTCCAAGGTGAGAATATCAATGTACATTAATTGCTGCAGGGTTAACGGATGGCTCTAGAAAGAAAAATAACTGCCCAGACACTACGTTCTGCTGATTGTTTCAGGCAGAGATAATGGCGGTGGCCTGGCTCCAATATAAGATTTTTAAGATAAAAGTTGATAATAAAAAAACGATAAATGCTGAAACTATTCACGATTGAAAGATTTTTAATCAGAAAATTTGAAAAATATGAGAGAGGGGAACTGGCTACTCAAATATTAATAAATTTGAAATCATGGAAAAGCATCGCTTAGAAAGTTATAAGGAGTGGTTTATCGGCAAGTTTCACCTTTGGTGGTTCCAAAATAGCTGAAACGAGTTTCTATTGGGATGGGAACGATGGAGACACTGTTGCTGTCAGATATTTGCTTTGCCGAAACAAACTTGGACGGCTGGGAATACTTAGATTATTTGTAGGAAAAACTTGCCAGCCATACGGCACAATGTTAGTCCGTCAAACAGGGCCACAAAGAGAAAAATTTTCTGACAAATATCAGTTATATTTAATTTTTGAAGTACTTTTATTTTAACATTAGAAACAGCTCCGCACGATATAACAGCACAAATTAAAGGTCAAGCAAAAAATGAAATAGAAATTTTATTTTCGTCGATTAAATACGTTGTGTAGATAAAGTAATTAAACCATTTATTTATCTAATCAAGCCTGGGGATGGCCCGCATACTAGCAGTTTAGATAAGCAAATGAAAGATTTTGTGGTACACTAACTTAATTGTTTCTCTTGCTTCATAGCTATTTTATTCCCACCAAAAACTTATCGAAAAACTAGGACTTAGAGATCTTACATAATGCCACCATCTGGGAGGCATATACAAACAATCCCCCGCTTGCAGATTTAAATAATAAAATTTCACGTTTGCTACTAAAGGAAATTTTTGATAATCGACAGCGTCGGCTTCGATTTGAGAAGTATTTTTAAGAAATTCACTTTCATGAGCGTACAAGTATTGGGAGTCTTCAGGACTGGCTAAAATAATACGTTTCGAGCCGAAAACCTGACAAAGCAAATTATGTTTAGGATCATAGTGAAGTGGCGATACGGTCCCTTCCGGTCCTAACCAAGCTTTTATATCCACGTCAGTATTAGATGAGCGCAAAGAACAGTAATCCGGTACATTGAAATCTTTTTTAAGTAGAGGAATTTGTTCGAAGAGTTCATGCTGAGCTAAATACTCCACTTTCCGCGACGATATCTCGGTGCTTGTTGAAAATTGTCTTTCTAGGAAATCACGTAATTTCATTAATTGTTGCGACCACTCCTCATTTGAGTAATTGGAACCGATTTCTATAGGCACCATACGATTACCAGCCAGTTTTAATATGTAATTCAAATCAGGCCATAATTTTAAAGCTGGCCATTCAGTTAAAGTGTTAAGCAGCAAGACAGGCTGTTCTCGTTCAACATATCCACGTTTAAACACTTCTAAAGAAGGACATTCCAATTGTGGTATATCACATAATGCATTAACGCGTGGTGGATTTTCTATTATCGGCAATTTTAAATCCTCAACTAAATCTGCAAGAAGATTATGATTTTAAATGTAAATATGGGAATTTTATCTAACTATATATTTACTCAATTTCTCATTAAAGATCTGCATTAACTTCTCCACCAATCTATCGCCATTCTCATAAAGTTTTTGAGAATAGCCTATAAGCAGAGCTTCATCCAGTATTTTACTGCATTTTTCAATTTGCTTTAATTCGCCATTTTCTAGTAATAGAAAGAAAATCTTTTTGAAGAATTTTCATAAAGTGTTTTTTATCAAAGTATTCATATGATACTCACTTTTAAGTAGCAAGCTATACTATAAATTTGCCTTACGTGTAATGGAATTTTACTGAAATGATCGGTATGAATACTTTCCCAGCATTTGTCCACCAACGCTTGTATTAAGTACGAGCTCTCTTCCAATTGTTCACTTGTCTTATCCAAATTTCGGACGAAATCCTCCAATACTTTCAAGCCTAATGATATGATATAGTTCGCTTCAGGATTTTTTATTACAATTTTTTCAATTTCTTCATATTTCGGTAATAAATCCTGCAACTCTTCCAAATTTTCCATTGTATCCGTGTACGCCTAACAAGGCAAAAGCACTATGTTGCCATACTAAGAAAAAATCGGAATGAATTATATGAACTATGAGGAATTGTTTAATGCAAGACAAAAACCGTAAATAAAATAGGAACATATCTGGAGCAATCTCCAGCGAAGGGCTCATTTTCATAAATATTCCCTTTTGTTTGTTACATAATTTAATCTGAACTCATTTGCCCAGTTTACGTCATTAGGTGGATTGATCCTCAATCTCACATTTTTATACCCAATCCCTATAATGGATTTGAAATATCAATTATCAAAAACATCGCAGCGATATAGAAAGCAAAAACAAAAACATAGCAAACGATCGTTGGAAATTTTAATTTTTATTAAGCCGCCAGCAGTTTATTATTCGCCGTTCGACGACAAATGTATGGATGCGCGTCAGTCATAGAAATTGATGGGAAATATGTTAAAAGCAAGAAAAAAGAGAAAATTCTTAATTTTGAATAAAATCAATACAATAAGAACTGTAACATAAAATGGTAAAATTAAAAAAAGAAAAGAACAAAAATAAATAGTAGGTCTTGTTAAAAAAAAAAAAAAAAAAAAAAGCACTCAACAAAATAAAATTTTACATCGAAGGAGGCGATGGAAGTTGAAATATTTTCGAAATGGCATTGAAATCGCATTATAGAAACAATCGCTTTTACATTCAGAAGTCAATAGATTTATCTTAATAAAAAAAAAAAAAAAAAAAAAAAAGAAAAGGAAAGTGTGTTAAAAAATCATTGCGCTGAACATACAAAAAATCGCAGAAAACAAGAGCAATTCAAGTGCGTATGTGTGTTTTTATGTGTAAGTGGTTGTTGAGCATCCCACAAGCATGTAGATACATTTAAATGAATTTTTTTTTTTTTGTCAACTACATACTCATCGGCGTTAATAAACTCGTCAAAATACAGCAAAATACAAGGATATACATAAACATTCCTTAAAAAATAAATGTGTAAAAAAGAAAATAAAAGAAAAAATAAATATAAAAATAAAATCTCTTACTAATATTCCAATCCTGTGAAATTTTTTACAATTCCGCCAAAATCAGACACTATTCGAGAAAAGTAATTATAATACTGTATTAGATACGTGTCCATTAAAAGATTGCCCAATTTATAAATTTGAGCGAAGGCTCACCGCCAACTTTTCAAACAATTGAAAATTCTTCTTTTCGACATTTATTTTTCGATTAACGTTTTTAAATAGTTATATACGTACAACTTTTCTGAGAGAAGATTTGGCAGTTAAATATTTTTTTAACATATTATTTTGTGCTGAATAATTTGTAACAAACATCATGAAAACTATTGACGAGCAATCGAACAGTGGTAAGTGCAAAATATGTAAACAACTGACGAAAATATAAACTATTTGATTTTTTAATTTGGTGTTGCAGTTGTTTTTTTAAGAAATCATTTCATTCCCTATATGCAATAAGGAAATATTTCAAATTATAACATTTATTAGCTATAGCGATGCTATTGTCTTTTTTGTTGTATTCTGTATAAAATTCGCACTAAAAATGCAATTCCATATAGAACTGATTTAGATGTTCTAGATGGTCTAAATGGTGCCAAGTTTTTGTTGAGCAAAACAATTATGCCAATAGTAAATAAAAAACATGTGTTTTCGTAAAAAAAGGAGCGTAGCAGAAAAGAAAATTAATGCAAGATAAGGAAAAATTAATGGGAAAAGAGCTTGGGTGAAATAGACAGAAAGTGTCTTTACTAAAAAAACTATTTAGATGAAAAACATGCATTGAATTCATTTGCTTGTTTTCTTCTTTCTTTTTTTTTTTTTTTTGATTAAGAAAAGTGGAATTTTTTCAATAGTTTTCGATTTTAAGTGGATAATTCCATTTTCGCGCACTCCTTCGTTAGTAGTGACTTTGATTATATATATTCTTACTCGTCACTTGTCCGTCTGTTTGTTCGTCTCTTTATGTGTATGTGGGAAATATGCCCGCGATTGTATTTTGGCGAAACGATTGAAAAATTTTGCGTACGATTTAGTATTGAAAATAGGCCAAATCTGAACCGAGAATAGCCCTGCCTTTTTTTTTCTCTGCTTCATTCATTACTCATAAACTGCAGGCGATAGAATGAATAAAATTTCCACATCGTCTTACGATAACTGAACATAAATGCAAAAGATTGGTCATGTCCACCCAATACTAAAGATTATTGAAATTTCATATATTTAGGCCGTTTTTTTTTTAAGGAATAGGTGTTGGGTATAAAAAATTCGCCCATGGCCGAATATTATTTTTTACTCGTTTGAATATATAACTCGCCAAAAAGTGTCTACGACATGCTTAAATTGGCTTAAAAACACACTTTGTATTGCTTGCCACATTAGAGTCTATATCAATAGATCTCGCTCTTCATCGGCAGTAAGGAAATATGAATGATGAAAGAACAGCTAAAAAGCCTTTCTTCACCTAACGATTACATTATAGATAGATGTGTACGCTGCTTGTGGTTAACATGAACGACGAATTATGGGCGGCATAATATGCAAAACGTTGTAATTTAATCGACTCATACCTGGTGGAATTGTAAAGATAAAGGGTAATCATTTCATATTGAGCGTAAACTATTCATGAAAAAGTTAATTTTATTATTTACTTTGACTACTTAGAACGAAGAAGACGAAGGAGAATGTAATTTGTGACACAACAAATTGTGAATTGAATTCGGCAAAAAGTATCAAATTTTTTTATATTTATGCTAAATGGTGGTTATCAGCCGATCAGCTGATCAAGCATCTACGGATGTTTCTATAAATTTTAGGTTCTCTGAAGTTAAGGATCTCTGAAGCTTCCTTTTGAGTGTTACATATATTACGGAAAAAAAAAAAAAAAAAAAAAAAAAAAAAAAAAAAAAAAAGAGCGTACCACCCCATCTTTCAGTGGCGGGTATAAAAACTGATTTGACGTCATAAGAGAAATGTTAGCGCATAAGTGTTATCTTATTTGCAATTAAATATATATTTTGTTTTTTTTTGCAAAATTTTTGTTAAGCAAAATAATAACAAACCTAAAGAAGATAAAATAAGTACTCTAGTAGAGAAGAGAAGGCGAAAAATAACCACTAAACAAATGCTTTTTGAATATTTGCCAAAATTACTAAAAGCCAATAAACATTGCAACTGAGTTTAATGATTCTTAAAGAAAGATATCACATCTAAATTTCTATCCAAATAGAGTGGAGCGATAACGTTCACATTAAATTAGTTGTTTTTGCCAAGACGGAGGTTTCATGCGA
Organism: Glossina austeni; assembly: GCA_000688735.1. Classification (NCBI taxonomy): domain Eukaryota; kingdom Metazoa; phylum Arthropoda; class Insecta; order Diptera; family Glossinidae; genus Glossina; species Glossina austeni. The sequence continues at coordinate 624,544 of KK502542.1, read as the reverse complement.
GCAATTGAATAGAATTTAGTTATTCGCATATTCTCATAATGAATTTGAAGCGAAAGTTTCGAAACTCTTACGCTTTTACTATTATTGTTATATGTATGTATTAGTGGACAAAATTCTCGCATCTCTCTTATTGTTTCAAGTAACCCATTAGAAGTGTGCTTTGTAATAACTGTATTCAAATCATTGTTTGTGTGGAAGGAGGAGTGGTGGAGGGGAGGGGGAGCGGGCTGGTCATTTAATGGCAATTCAAGATAAACTTTAATTTTCACTGCTCACTACACACTGGTGAAAAATATATATGTAATTTATGGAATTAGAATGGCTGTGTATGTTTGTTACAAAAATTTACAAGGACCTAATAAATTCCGTTCACGGAATTCCGAGGTATAACTAAGTAAATTGTACGGATAAAGTGCTTCGGTTATACCGTTAATCTGCAGAATTTTACCAAATTACGTGACAATGTGTATGTACGATACCGTTCGACATACCGATTGTATTTGGTAGCGTATATTAATCGATTAATTGTTTTATGCTTTTTATTTAAATAATAGCAGGTATGAAGGGATTCGTCTTAGGAAGGCGCTTACTAGCATTTTTCCTTCTGATTCTACACTCCACTGTATCTCCGCTCACTCCGCTGTATCTTCGTCCTTCTTGCAGTTTCATCTGTACATCGAAAGATATTAATTCAAGTAACGTAATGGAGGACATTCCTCATGCATTTTTCACACTTAAATTGGGCTGATTAAATATCCACGAATAATTTGCCCAAAATAGTCATAGGTTTCAATCTCAGTATCAGACTCATCGCACATGTTAGCGATAGAGTGGACTTTTCATTTCATTTTTTCACGAGATGTGTACACGAATGGGGAAAAGAAAATTTTTAATACGCTTAATTTTTGTTTCGTCTTTCCGTCCGCTCCTAAGCTTTTTGGAAAATATATCATTCAATCATGTTTTTTTTTTACCGTTTCTCTTTATGTTCGCTTTCTTCTCCTTTTGCGCTGAATGCATGCCTATGAGAAGTTAACGAACGATCGTTAAAGTTTAATTTTACTTAGGAAAACATGTGGAGTAAATTTCAAGAAGAGAGCGAAGAATTTCGATTTTCAACAACATTTTTTATTCCGCTTTTACATTTAAAGCGACGGGGTGCTTAACACATTGAAATAAATGAGTCATTGATGGTACATAATTGTCTCGTGAGTAGTGCAACTTCAATGGCACTTGTGTTGCACTCGCTTTAATGCCAACTTTCCTTGATTAATAAGAGTTTGTTGCGTGGTGGTGTTGTCTTGATCTTCAATTTATGCGTCTTTCTCTCCTTTTTATTTTTTTTCTCTCTGTCTCTTTCGCTCTCTCCATGTGTTTCTCTCTTCTTTTCTCTCTTTTAAAGGTAAAATACCTTTTTTTTTTTTTTTTTTTTACAGAAGATTTTTCTGCCGAATAGATTTTTATTTCTATATGTTATTTGTTTCTATTATTATTATTGTTGTTGTCGTCAGCGCTCCTATTCTAAAATTAACAAACGTGTTTAGTTGCCGTCTTCAACATTGCTTCCTTTAAATTTCGAATGTCACGAATAATGCGATATTATTTTTAGATAATTTTTCGTCATCTCGTAGACATAAATTTCTAAATAAATTTCATTTTGTAGCCACAATTGCGACGATAATGGTAGCTATGATAATTTCGTCATATCGTTTGTAATGTCCAAAGTGAAGTATAAAAATATGTTCAATAAGAAAGATGTTCACTTGAGCTATGGTTAGAGAGATAACCTGCTTATAACTGGACGTCATGCTCACTATCTAGACGAAAAAAAAAATTTGGGAATCTTTTGGATCTAAGGAAAACGGACGTGTTGGTTAAAATAATAGAGAAAGAGAGAGAGAGAGACAGAGAGAAAGAAAGAAAGAAAGAGAGAGAGAGAGAGACAGAGAGAAAGAAAGAGAGAGAGACAGAGAGAAAGAGAGAGAGAGAGAGAGAGGGATAGAAAGAAAGAGAGAAAGAGGGAGAGCGTGAGAAGGGACTGCTCCCAATTCATACATACTCAAAAGTCCAACTTTATTATGAGGTAATCAGAAATTTGGCACGAAACGGATACGCATGGAAACGCGAATTTTGTCTTACTCCCAGATTTCATTGTCTAGCGTCGTTTAACTTTGACCATCTCTTTCTCGTCCTACGTTTCAATTATTCTTTCATGTTTCCCAAGCGTCCCTATCTTATTTCTGTTATTTCCAAGCGTACAAAAGATTAATAGTTTACTCGTTACAGGTGCGCGTTTTGGTGATGCGTTTTTCTCAGCGGTTGCTGTAAATTTGCATCGCAGTTATATGGTCTTATGGCAAAACTTCAATTTCATTACTTCTGGTATTAACGTTTTGATTAAGGATTTTGCTTGCTGTTGTTAGGCATCTATGATTCGATCTAAAAGGAACGAAAATTTTTTGATTGTTGTTTTTATGCTTATGTATACATATATATCTTTCTTCTACACTGTACTCAAGGCAAGAACTTTTCAAGCATACTCTTTAGTTTTCATTTTTCCAAGCGTTATGTTAATTGTGTGCTCTTTCAATTGGCGACGTCCAGTTATACTGATTAGAGGATCCGATTATGTTAAGTAAATTCTTTCAATTATTTTAATTTACAGGGAAAAACGTGCTGATTGCAGCAACATGCCCAGACGGCAATTGCTCAGGACAACGGGGACTTCCTTCTTCTCGTGGTGGTAAAAATATCGTTCAAATTAATATAATATATATGTCACCAGTTTGTTCGTTCAGTATGTTAAAGAAGAAGAAGAAGAAGAAGAAGAAGCAACTGGTTAATAATTTTTTTTTTAAGGGTTTCTTCGAAATCTGGTTCGTTTAAACTAAACCTTCAAAATCCTTGAAAGCGAAAGTCGTTGAAACATCCTTTTGCATGGCGGAGAATTGCCTCTGCATTTTCTTTAGTTAAAATAATGCAAGACATATTAACTATTTTTGTCCTGACTTTGTATTGGTTATCTCTTTTTTTTATTTAATTATTTTACTTAACGTAACGTAAAAGTCGAAGAATCAATTGAAGCGCTCAACAAAAAATGCAAATACAAGAGAATGCTACAAAAATTGCATTTCTCCAGCCGGCAGTAGTTTCTGTCCGTTCAAATCCCTATTAGTTCTGAATTTAGTTCTGAGTAAGCAGAATTTTTGAATTTTGTATTTATAAAAATATTGTTAATCGATTAGGAATTTGACATCATTTTTAACTATATCCGTCCCTCGATCTTAGAATCAATATAAAAAGTTCAATTGTGACATATAGACAAAACTTATTGTTGATATGTGTATTCAAGGCTTGCCTTAAAAGATGAATACTTTTTCTTTCTTGTTTACTATTTTTCTCTTCAGATGTGCGATTTGTCTTTAAATATATATTCTGGCTGTTGTTTTGATGTTGTTTCCTGTTTTAAGTAACACATACATGAACTAGTTTGTGTAATTTGTAATACTTGGGGACGTTGATAAGTAATTTCTCTTAAAATTTTGATGTAATTGTTTAATGATTAATTTCTTTTTCATGAAAATATCCGGGACTATGATTAACATTTAAGGTCGTTCGCTAGATGTGAAAACAACAGCGCCATTTGTTGGATTTAACTTTTAAAACTTTCACTTTTAAAAATCCGTCCATACATGAATCGTTTTTTTGATGTAAGTAAGAGCATGCTTTGAAAATTTTGAATACTTACGATCTTACGTGATCTCTTAGTGGGGGGTTCGTCATTGTATTCTGTATGTATTTTTGAGAAAATAACGTTTAGTAAAAGGCTCGTGATGGCTAACCCAAACGCATATATTAACGGAAACGGCTCGTGGACAGGCTTGCGAGGTTCTCTTCTCTCTTCTCTCGCTTCTCTCCTCTCTCGCTTCTCTCCTCTCTCGCTTCTCTCCTCTCTCGCTTCTCTCCTCTCTCGCTTCTCTCCTCTCTCGCTTCTCTCCTCTCTCGCTTCTCTCCACTCTCGCTTCTCTCCTCTCTCGCTTCTCTCCACTCTCGCTTCTCTCTTCACTCGGTTCTCCCTTTTTTCCACTCTTGTCTCTCTCTTTCTCTACTCTCTCTCTTCTTTTCTCTTGGTTTTAAATAATAAGTGAATCCAGGAATTTGACAGAGACATTGTATCTAGAATGACTTATTTGCAGTCCTTAACGACGAGTCTGTTAACGACGAAAACAGTTCTGACAAGAAGGAAAGTTTTATTTTGCTGGAATCGGATTTTGTGAACCCAACACTATTCATTTCATCACATCAATCCCAATTTTATCTCGATTATCATCTTTGGGGTTGCAGGTGTTTGTGGCTTGTTTTAATTCAATTACCAACTAACCGGTTTTATTACACCTTTTTTTGTTTATAGTAGTGGAAGGGGGTTGCCGGTGAAATAAATTTAGAAAATTTCAAGACTTCAGACTTTCATGAATTGTAAGGTGTTTTCAGTTTACACTCAGAGTATAGGCATGTTCTTTGCCCGGTCTGTTCCATTTTCAGTATCATCCGGCGTTGAAGGATCTCAGATGTGTGTGTTTCTACCAAGTTTGAAATCGATATCTTAGTTTTTGCGATCGGAAGAATGTAAACGGCATGCATTTTTCACACAGATATGAAGAAAAGACAGATGGACAGACATGACTACATGGTTTCACAATTTAACGCTAATCATATTTTATAAGATCACTGAAGCTGCACTGAAGCCTTTCGATGTTGCAAACATTATGAAAAAGTGAGCATAAAAATAAAAGTAAGACCTACGAATACGATGGTTAAGAGAGTGCTCTTGAGTTAAATATGTATAAATATTGTATATGGGAAAGAGGTATGGGAAGATGAGAATTTTTAAATTTGCACAGTAAAATAAATAATGAAGATAATGAAGTTAATATGCATAGAGATTGGTTTAGAAGCAAGATATGTGCGCTCGAGTAAATAAATTTCTTCTTTCTAGATGAAAATGAAGAAAGACTGTAAGAGCATTATTTTGAAGTGCTGAAATTTATTCTCAGCTATTTGCACAGTAATCCTCTCTGTCTAATGCAGCTCTCTCTTTAAATGGAATAGAAAGTCAATGCTTGAGTTTGAAATTAATTCAGAATCTTTCTTTAAGTTACTTGTGATACCCAATCAGCCCAAATCTTTTCTAAGATTTCGCTGATTTTTTTTTTATAAAAAAGGGACGCTCCAGCATTGGTAATGACATCATTTATGATTGTTTCCCTCGAGTCATTCATTACGTTCGAAATATGCAAACTAATAATTGCCGCTATGAATGTGATGGGTGGGTGGGTTAGCAAATCGAACTGCCTTCCGTAATACGTTGATCGTTTTCTTTCTTCACTTTGAGGAAAAGTGAAAGAGCGAATTCGCTGAATTTTGATGACACCTTTAGGATGTTAACCTCTTGCAATTGCATTTTTCGATTAAGAATGCGAATGATTTTTAAGTGTTTTTAATGTGTCTTCCGGTCGTTCAGGATCAGAAACGAAAGTCGCGAAACTTGAACGATACGCGGGAGAGAGCAGTAGTCGGCACTTTCCAAAAACAATATGAGTTTTATGATGAATGCAATATTTCCATGACTTCTTCGTGGTAATTATTGATCTACGGATCTACGGTATATAGAATATGTATGTGGATGATGGATATGTGGGTAGAAATGAAAAATTTGTTTTAAACAAAACTTAGTTTTATATATATCAAGCAGTTATGTTGGGGCGAGTTTTTTTGAAATTTTGAAGTACACATACAAACGTAAATGCCTTCGTTCGATCGTGTGCCGAATTTTAAGTTCAATTTTAAATTAGTTTCAAATATGATTTGTGTGGCCCATTAACTGCAGCTGGTGGATGAAATAGTTTTAGATTTTGTTTTTTTTCATTTGCTTGCGATCTTGGGTTTCACTTCAACAAACAAACAGCCGTCAGCGAACTGACAGAAAAAGTCGGTAAATCGGTCGAAAGTTTTACGCTCTTACCTGTACAATTTTATATATAATTTTTTGGTTGAAATATTGAAAAGCAATTCACGCCCCTTAAAGACTAAGGGGATAATTATTTCGAGTTAATGATATCGTTCGAGTTTTGATTTCTGCTCTGAACTTTTTATCCGAATACTCGACTTATTTTTATAAAAATCGTTTCAGAATTGAAACTAAATTTTGAGCTATGATTGTTGTTATTGTGGTCAGTTTTGTCGTTTGTGTCTTCTTATTGTGTGTTCCTATTATAGAATATTGCTTTACATTTTATAAATGCTGTGCTCTCTCACATATTTACCTTCACCTAGCTGTTGGACCTTATTCTCGAAGGTCATTAGTACATTTATTTATAGTATATATGTATGTTTATAGATATATGTATATATGTATATATGCTGGCTGCATACACCTCATGTGTCTTGTATGTGTTAATTTTTCTTGCTAATGCTCGATTGCTTAGCTATGCATACATAATTGGCAATTGGCCAACAATGCAACGTTTGAGAAAGGAAGAAAGAAAGGAAATCCGGATGGTTAGTCATTCAATAGAAAAATCGAAAAAAAAAAAAAAAGAAACAAGCAAACACAAACAAACAAACAAAGTGAATTTACAAAGAACACAATTATAGAAATCGAACTAAAAATTTATTGATAATTGTTGTAAGCAGTTTTATTAAGAACTTTTGCGCTATATATATATATATATAGCGTGTGTGTGTGTATTATCCAAAACATGGAAAAAATATAAAATAATAGGTGAACCATATAGTGTTAAGCTAAGCACGATCGCTCTGATAAGAGAAGTGAATGAACTTTTCATAATTAATTATTAAGGAAAAAACAAAGAAAGAAAAACTAAGTAAAGTATTTTCTTGTAGTCTCAAGTGATTGAATGAAAGTTCTTTAATTGGTGAGCGAGTATGTATGTACGAATGTATTAAAAAAGACAGCAAATTCCTTTTTCTTGTTTTTTTTTTTTTTGCCTTTTAAAGGTACGCAATAGTTTTTTCTTTTATCCTTTTATCTTAAGCATCCGATGCGTTTAGTTTTACAGTAACGACAAGAATAACGTTTGTTCCCGATGACGAAAGCGACGAGGGTGAACTAATTTAGTCTTGCCGCTTGTAACAAATCATCCAAAGACTTTAGAGAAAATATATTTATTATTATTATTATTATTATTATTAACGTTCGGATTATAGTCGATCTTAGCACGATTACCGGCCGTTTAATTGACGAAATCCTTACAATTCTCTGCATGGAGATTGAGCTCTCAAATTCTCTGCCCCCACTCGTAATTGCATTTCAAAGATTATGTTCGAAAATGGGAGTAAACGGCCCACGAGCAACTCATGAATAATCTCAACTTAATCTTCGTATCGAAGCGTAGAGTGTATTCACTCGTTAACTACCTAACAAAAATCAAGATTTTTTTGCTTTCTGCTTATCCCGAATTTTGCGTCTCTTCTTTATTTATTTGCTTTATTTTTGTTATTTGTGTTAAATATCTCGAATAAGACTGCGTATGTTTCGTTATGCTTTATAACAGGGATTATTGTTTACTTTTCTCTCTTTCTCTCTTTCTCTCTCTCTCTCTTGTTACCTGGCACACCTAATGGCTGTGCTTCGAATTTGATATGTTTTTTTGACTTTTCTTTTCCTTTGCCTTTCTTCGATTTCTTCTTCGACATTTGGTTACGCTTTGTCGCATTCATTAAAGGATACAAGTGGAATGAACAGGTTTCTCTTTTTTGAAGCGCACTACAACATTATGGCCTTCCAGCAAAAAGTTACCTAAGGTAACATGCTTGCAGTTTATTTAGAATCACAACTAACTGATTTTAAGAGTTAGTTTAAAACTTCGATTCTATGGAAAAAAAACAAAAAAAAAACAATGTCACTTTTAAAGTGTACTTTTATGTGCCTGATTGAGATATTGTTGTAAAGCTAATGAAAACACTATAGTGGACCACGGCCCATCATTAAATTCCCCGAGCCATTTCATTTAATACAGTCGTTCACGTTAGAAAATTTCGAAATCAGGCGTTGTATGGAAAATGTTCGAAAATATGGTCCGGTCCGAACAATTTTGAAATGAGTTGAGAGTCCATGGGACATGGGACATGGGACACCTACCGGCGTAGCGAATTTTATTAAAAAAAAATTTTAAAAATTTCGACCTGCACATTAAACACAAAAAAAAGTAAAATACACGGACGAATAGACGGACAGAAAGTAATTCTGAATCCACTAATACGATAAAAATGTGGGTCTACTTTAGTCCTTCTGGATGTTAAATATATTCACACAAACTTAATATATCCCTCTATCATAAGCGATGTAGGGTGTGAAGAGACCATACCTGTCTTACATCCGTATTAATGAAATTTTAAAATTGACTGCCCCCCACTTTTCACTGGGCAATTTTCTTTAATTGAATTAAACGATCGACGTAGTAAATGTAAGAAGTGAAAATGTTTTTCTGCGCAATCAGTAAACAAGATGCTTCCCTAACGACGAGAAAAGCAACATTAATAAGCACCGCTATGGGTAATGAGTATGAATGGAGTGATCACATCACACTTATGCAGATTTTCATAGTTGCAATCACAAATAACGCAATTCATTAAACCCGAAATATAACTTAAGTGGCACTTACTTGCATTAAGAAATGTACTCATGCTCTGGTTCGCGTATTGCATATGTAGTCGAGACCTGTCGCGTATCCATCGTAGCTGGTCCCCTTTACTTTACAAAAAAAATTCTTAGTTCATTCGGAAATTTCTTTTCCACTGAATCAGCAGAGTTAGTTTCAAAAGCCTGTTTTCTCATGTTGATCTCGATCCGTTTCGGCGCTTTTTGTCGCTTTTTGTGGGTTTACAATGTTAGCTCTTTTTGAAAAGGGTATATGTGGGATCATCCATCAAATAAGTGTAATTTTTTTTGTTTTTTTCTGGACTTTTGAAAAAATTCAATCTTCGAGCAATAGTTTTTTGCTCCCACTTTCCCACATCCCTCATTCAGAGATCGTGATTCTTTGATTTAATATAATCTCAAAGGAAAAACTCTAATAGAGCTGCAACGCATGATCTTTGTGGGAAGATCATAAAGGCATTTTTGAAGATTACACGATCGCTGAACTTTTCTTTCCATAAATTCATTTCGTTACGAACTATATGGTTTGTTGTGTACTGCAGCATTTTGTCGAAGCCACCTTTCATCCAGATCGGAATTATCAAATTTTTCTCACCAAAAATCACTTATGTTGTTTGTCTATCGTTTTCTAGCTAACGCTAGCTGCAATTACATTTTCAGTAGTTTTTTTTTTTTTTTTTTTTTTTTTTTTTTTTTTTTTTTTTTTTTATAGTTATTTTTATGGCCCAATAAAGGCTCTATTTATGAAGTCATCTAACCAAATACGATATCAATCCCCGATGCACGAAACCTTACGCTACACAACTATGTACGCACTGACTGGCAAGGTCCAAACAATATATTAGGGGAAAAAATGTGATCGGCATCTCAATCGGTTGTTAGTGTAAACTATATATTTTTTTACGTTAAAAAAGAACATTTCATTAATAATTAAAAGTAATATTTACATATATGGGTTAACCGTGGAACGCAATATCACTTGTGTACCTATATGTTTTTTTAATGCTTGATATCACTATCGTCAACGTTCAAGCATTCTCCTGTAGATGTGTTTAAGTGGGGACACTACCTATATACCTACACACAAACACACACATACATACACACACACCGGCGAGATGATCCGCATTTACGAACGGCGTCGTGGCAACGAGCTCCCCTCACGCGTTGTAAGAAGTGAGGAGCGGATGGTCTCGTTGAGGATGTGGCAGTCGAGATGGGAAAGGACGACAAAAGGAAGATGGACGTTCGTTCTTATCCCTAGCATAAGAGTATGGGTTGAAAAACGCAACGGAGAGGTAAACTATTACCTCACCCAGCTTCTGACTGGCCATGGCTGCTTTCGGAAGTACCTGCACAGGTTCGGGCTCGATAGCTCGCCTAACTGCCCGATATGCACGGATGCGGAAGAAGACGCAGAGCATATAACGTTCTACTGCTGCAGGTTTGAGAACGGGCGGCCACAAGTGCCACCTTACGAATTAACGAGCCTAATGATCGGTAGTGCAGCAGCTTGGAATGCCGTAGACGCGTTCGCTAGCAATACCCTCGTGGAGCTATGACGGGTGGAGAGGCAACGGGTGGAGAGCAGAGGGGCTGGAAGCCAATAGTGTATTCCACCAAGATCCCACCATCTGAAGCGCGCTAACGACAATCAGCCTCCGCGAAGTAATACCTAACGGTGGTTCCGCGGGGCTGTGTGGTAGAAGAAATGTGTGTGTGGGGGGGTAGTTTTTGTTACGTAGAAGTCGAATTTGCCGCTACTAAGAACTAACGGTATCTTTTGAAGATTTTCTACCTCCTGCTCACTGAGCTAAAAAAAAAAAAAAAAAAAACATACACACACATTGCACAACTGTGGATCACTTATCAAGTGTGTACTAGCGAACCTTAAACAATATTTACATTTTTTATTGATGATATAACACGCCTGCTCTACTCTTAGTAAAGATAGCTTCAAAAAGCTTTATATGATCAAAATGGTTTAAATATATGCTTAGCAGTTACATAACATACATAATACAATTGACAATTAAGAATAACCAAAAGGGTAAATCGTGTAGAATTATATATTAATAACACCGCAAGCAGTGGTAAATAGTATTGTGTATTTTGTTGTTGTTATTATGGAAAATGTCTTAAAAAGTGTATAAAACGTTTCTTTCTTTTTCCAAATTAATATCGATTAATGTGACGACCCCGTTTGCTATGGATTACACGTTTCGTCGCCGATGTTTTTTATTTCAAATCATTGCGTTATATATATATGTATATATATATATATATCTATATTTTTTTTTTTATAGTCACAAACTTAGAAAGCTTGTTTAGCATATTTTTTGGTCTAATTCTTGTAATAAAATGTTTAGAATTTTTCCAAATCTTTTGTTATGGAAATTAAGGGCAAAGACGTTACGCGATGCGATTTGGTGGGTGTTTAGGTCAATCTAAGAAAAGGATTAGGAAAAGAAATTAAAAGGCTTTGCGATAGATTCATCGATGTCGATCTACACTTGTGTCTGTCCGTCAGTTTGCGTTGCATTCTTGCATTCAACTTACAAATCGTGATATTTCGATGAAAGTTGAAAATGATTCGTGAATGCATCATTTTCTCTCATTCACTTCTCATAAAACGCTTAACTATATTAAGCGAAGTAGTTTAGGATATTCAATAGTAAACCGGGGCTTTCATCATACTGTTGATCGTTTTGAGAACGATGCAAAATTGTATAAATATATGATTTGAAATAAATGTGACGTACAATATGCGAAAGTTTTATCAGTTCTTCTATATTATGCGAGTCAATTTAAAAGAAAAAAACACGACCTGAAAGCAAAATACATATGAATGTTCTTTTTTATGCCCATCATCGAAGGATGAGAAGGAAGCTTCAGAAGCCCCACAAAGTATATATATTCTTGAATCGATTTAGCCGTGTCTGTCTGTCTGTCCGTCCGTGTAACGTCTATTGTCCTGGCCGAAAAAATGAAGATATCGTCATCAAATTTGTGCAAAAAAATGGAAAATTTCTCGTATGAAGAATAGTTGAAATAGATCTAACGACACGACACGCCAACAGTACTACGTAATGTGGGGCACGTCTGCTTGTTGCTCATTAACTCATAAACTACATCGGATAAATCTACAAAAATCTGCAAAACACATGTTCTACGAATCATTCTTTAGTACCTGTCGAAATATGGCAAAAATTGACCATGCCTACCCAATATTATAGTGTATCAAAATTTAGTTTTTTTTTTTTTTTCTTTATTAATACTTTTATAATACGCAGAAGCAAGCCTTAAACCCTCCAAAAAATATATCAATTTTTGCTCGATTACAGATTCGGAGTACACTTAAGCATGTCGGTCTGCTCGTCTGTCCACATATGCGGCCATTTGTCTGTCTACCAAACTGTGTAGTATCTGCGGTACACGTTCTTTCGTTCGCAGCAATAAAGATATCGCCAACAAATTTGCAGAATAGTTCGCAAATGGCCTGAACATAACAAAGAAGACGCCTACAACAACATCCACACGTCCAATACACTTTAAACGGAGAAGACCTTTGCTTTTCTGATTTCTTCTCTGACTCTGATTACTGATAAACTACTACAACAGATATAACGCGAAATAAATTTCAACAAAATTATTGTACAAAGACGGAAAAAAACAGTCCACAGCCCACACAATATTATGGAGTATGCAAATTTATACTTCTCCTCTTTTTGCACTCTTTTATAGGATAACGGCGATGGGTATAGGAAATAGGATTCGGCCGCAAGCGAATATGATTTTTTTACTTGTTTAGTTTTTTTTTTTTTTTTTTTGCTCTCAACTCAACTCCATTTGCCAATTATTCAGACAAAATTTGCCTTTGAATACGACAACTTAATCTACACTAAACTCCACGAAGTAATGATTTTTTTTTTTTTTTTATATTTCTCGATAGCACATTATAATCGCTAGCCGTCTTTCCGAATAGTTAATGGCGAATTTTTAGGATAAGTGCTTTCGAGGAAAGAAGTCAGGCACGGCATACCATACAACTAGCAAATTGCGCTGCACATAGAGCATTTTTCCTAAATTTTAGCTCATATTCTCTTTTTCTTCCTTCGCAGTCTTTTTTTGCAATTGATTGCAAAGATTTTATGAAAAACTTCCAGAGCACAAGTATCATAGTGTTTCTTGGTACTAATCAAAATATTTAACCTATGACGAGTTTAGTGCGAGTTCGACCGTTTTTTTTTTGCATCCTTCCAGACTTCTTTATATAATAAATTTTAAATGTTACTCGAAAACAATTGTGCGCCGATGTGTATGCGCAGTCAGTCAGTCAGTCAGTCAGTCAGTCAGTCAGTTAGTCGTCATTCGTATGCAGTACACAATCAACATGTTTTTCATTCAATTAAATGTATGAAAACTTTTAATATACACCCGTCTTTACCCTGAGCTCCTTCGTCTGCGAAAGAAATTGCGTTAAATTTTCATGGAGTCTCAAGATATATTATAGTTTATTACATTCTTCGTACGATGTATTGCATATATATTTGCTTTTGTTATTGTGTATATCTACTTAATAAATATGCTTGTTGATGTTGCTCTCAATAATGCAACGTAACTGGTTGAGGTTTGGTTGGGAGGAGAAATTCTTTTACATTATATATTATAATTGAAATTTGTGTTGTTTTTATTTCTATTTCTATTTCTATTTCATTTTTGTCTTGGTTTTGTTTTCTAACTTGGCCTGAAAATTTATGCATACGAAACTGCTGCGTATGCTCATCTATCATGCAACTATTATTATTTTTATTTATTGATTTATAGAGCATTTCTTTTAAATGGATGTACGGTTGTTGTTGTTGTTATTATATTGTTGTCTGTGTTTAAGTTGTTTCACAGACGGAGATCCAATTCAAATCATCGGAGTATAGAATTTGTGAAACGGTTTGAAGTAAAACTGATCGGAAATCTGATTGAAAAAAAGATTGAAAATCCAAGTCAATCTATTTTATAAAATTTGCAAAAATTGAAGGATTGACGTCTAAAATTTGCGCATAATTTCCTCATCAATTTTTATGTATATGCATAAGTGAAAGGTAAATTTAATTTTGCTTTTCTTCTAACTCATCTCTCGACTTAAATGGCAGCGGCAAGCGATAGAAATTTGACCCAAATATTGGTTCAAATCTTTATATGGAAAAAATCTTGAGCCCCAATGATGCAACGAAAATGTGATTTAAGCTATATTATGCCGTACATTTTTCTTCGTATATCCTAATCGACAGATTGTTTAATGGTGGTGGTGGTGGTGGTGATGGTGATATAATGCAATTTTGTCTTTTCGTTTTATAACATTCAAAAGTCAAGCCTATGGCCGATCGTTGCATATACAACGTGTGTGCAATATGTTCGTAATCATCAACATTATCGGTTTCCATCTAACAATGCTCTTCCATTTCTGTAATCGATTGCGTTTTTTTTTCGAACTTATCTTCTCGCACTTTTTTTCTCCATCAATCTGCGATTGCATCCGTTCCGACTTGTGTTCCCGTCAATCTTTCTGCCCTTTGTTTCATTTATCGATTCGCATTATTCTTTAGTGCATTTCTCTTCTCATCGACTTCTCTTTCCATTCATTTGTTTCGTGTCATTTGATTCGTCTGTCTTCGCCTTCTTTTGCCCGTGTTCTCGTATCAATAATCCATTCGTCGTTGTTGGTTTTTTTTTTTTTTTTGGTTGGAAAACTTGAAACGTGAAAAATAGTTTTGGTATTCGGAGAAGTGAGCAAATTTTCTGTGATACGCTGGATACTGGATGAACACCTCTAACTAAGAAGTGGAAAAGTAGAAAACTTTTCGTGATTTCGCTATCATTCCTACAATAAATGATCGGTGTCCATAATTCGCTCTAAGTGGGCTACAGTTTTCTTAGTTCTTTTGCTGATAAAGAACATTTTTTCTTTTATTTTTTTTTTATTTTTTTTCTAGTATATTGTAGTTAATATATGTGTTGATCGGAATCTGTAATGTTTGTTTGTGGAAAATTGATACGAAATTTTCTATGCGTCATTTGTTGCAATTTAAAATGCCATTAAAAGATTATCTATTTTCGTATACTATGGGTAATTTGTTGTTATACATATATATATAATAGGTCATCAAATATATATATATATATATATATTTTTTTTTTTTTTTTTTTTTTTTTTGTTTAAACTTTTGTCAAAAATTAAATAATAAAAAGTGTCATTTCTATTTAAAAATGATTTTATGCGAATGACCGCTTCGAACACCAATTTGTTCCACTTCCCGGCATAAATTCGCTTATATTTTACCGATAACACGAATAAATTTGGTGGTCTTTGGAGGGCTAAAATCATTGAGAGTTCGTGGTTTATTGAACTAAGCGAATGATTGAATGTAAACGTGCAAAGTAAAAAGTCTGAAAGGCTCCTATTCCGCACTTTTGAAGATTACACGATCATTGTTGCACTCTTCTCCTATTGTTATTGTTTGCTTAAGCCACATATTATCCAGCTCAGAATCATGTAATTTTTCCTACAAAAATGAGAATAACATTTCCAGCCCATAAATAATCTTTATTTATGAAGTCCCACAAATGAATGAAACGTAACCGTGGCTTCTTCTTATTTTCGTAATAAGTTTTAGCGATTTCTGTAGCGCTGTACAACTACATATGTAAACGATGGTAAAGTCTAAAAAACTCACTTACTTACGTTCACTTACGAAACCACAAAATGGATGACCCTGTATTTGTGCAGTAAGACTATTAGCGTGTGTGAGTGTTTTAGGTCAAGAAATATTATTATTATTATTATTATTATTATTTACTCTATCCATTATATTTAAGCATAATTTTAAATGTATTGTGCACTTGAAATTCCTTTCGGGCCTGTGTACATATGGATGTGCTTGCTACAAAGTTAATTTAATTTTTAATTTTTAAAAATCCACAATTAAATGGGAGATTATTGACGCTGCCTAAATAACATTGAAGCGTTTGATAATTTTTTTAGTAGAAGAACTAATCCAACTCGGGTTTGGATGATCCGAAAGCAAGTATGAACGTAATGAACATAATGACATGCCGTAATGCCGATAACATTACATAAAAAAATTATGGAATCCACGGGGATCACGTTGCCCACTTACTGAATGTCACGTGTACCTGCCTAGGCAGAGAAGAGCTGGCTGCATCTTTACACGGACCTATCAATTGGTGCTTGTCCCTCCGGTGAAAGCTTGTATTTATATATACACAACTTGAACGTAACAGGTTCATCCGATGTATGAGGGCCTGACCGGTCGGCCAAATGTCGCTTTTCGGCCAATACTCGTGATGGCTGTGGTATCTCCAAATGCAAGGGCACAAGTGCTTGATACGGTTCGCCTTGCCCAGAGGAGGGGATTGGGGCCATACCCAACCTTTCATTTGTTGTACTTCAGTCTTGGAATAGGCCCTCTTTTCTGCACAATTGTTTTGCAAAGCTGAGTGGTGTGCAATTCAACCAATTAAGTTAACCTTAGGTTAAGTTCTAGGGAATCGGTCTGATTAGAGCTTCATGCCGGGGGCAGACTTTAACAACCTTTCATTTGTGGTACTTCAGTCTTGAAATAGGCCCCCTTTTCTGCAGAAGTGTTTTGCAAAGCTGAGTGGTGTGCAATTCAACCAATTAAGTTAACCTTAGGTTAAGTTCTAGGGAATTAGTCTAATTAGAGCTCCATGCCAGGTGCAGACTTTAACAACCTTTCATTTGTGGTACTTCAGTCTTGAAATAGGCCCGCTTTTCTGCAGAAGTGTTTTGCAAAGCTGAGTGGTGTGCAATTCAACCAATTAAGTTAACCTTAGGTTAATTTCTAGAGAATTAGTCTAATTAGAGCTCTTGTTGAGTATCTAAAGTCTAATATCTCTAGACGTCTATGCGCTATTGCAATTTTTTTCCAAACTCTCTCGACGAACGAAGTTCGAAGAAATTCATTAATTTTTTTAAGTTCCGCCGCATAGTCGAGTCGGTGAGAGACGCGACTGCAAAATCGTTGGTGGGGGGTTCAAATCTCAATGTGATTTCACCATAACGGATCGCGTGGTTCTAGTGAATGTTTAGCCGATAAAGGCGTAATATTTATCCCTAGGACGTAGGCATACTAGGCACACTTATAGCACTTTTTATAAAATTTTTGATACAAAATCTAACAAATCTAACAAATTGTAGTTAGCTTAAGTGAAATGCTTGATACAGGCTCCTAGGTTAAGTGCGTAAGTGGTGGATATAGAATGTAATTTAATAACCGATTAGATGCTTATGGGGACTTGTTTGCAATTTCTAAGTATTTGCGGTATGTTTTCATTGCATATAATAAACTCAGAATATCTGAAAATGCATTTTTTTACATGAATGGAAGTTCAGTACAACAGACTTCTATCCGGTTCTCCCTTGAAACGTCAGATCCCGTACGGAACATTCTACACGTTGTTTAAAATGGTTTTAGTCTTTATTCCCGTTTACGGATGAGGATGAGGAGAAACAACACATAGCATGCACTCTATAGGAGGTGATTAGGTTTCATTGATTCATTTCTTCTGGGTCTATAAACTCCTGTATGCTTGTTAGCATTTTTCTTTTTTTGCCCCCTTGTTTTGCTAATCAACTAACTTTGAATTGTTAAACTATCTGTGATCTCATAATTTCTTTGGCATCAAACTCTCGTCAAAAGTCGCTTTTTTTGCTGATGCTTGGCGAAGAAATAAGAGGAATTGGGAGAAGTTGTGCATTCGCTGTCCGGGTTAATAACTGTACGATAAAATTACATTCGCGTTTAAATTTAAAAAGGAAAAAAGAAAGAAGTGGGGAAAGAGAAAGAAAGGAAGAAGCAGGGAAATGTGTACCCGATCTGGGCTGAGTACTCGCTATAGCTACGGACGGCCAAGGTGAACTCTATCATACCGAGATCTGATTTCGCGAACACTCATTTCGTAGCCGTGATTCTTACTTGGCTACGCATGCGGACCATTGCATTCACTGCTTTCCGAAACTCATTCACTAGTGGTGTCTTCACCAATAGAACAATTTTTTTTTTACTCGAATATTAGAAAACAAAGTTTTTTTTAATTTCAAAGTCTTACGCAAATCTTCGTTCGACTTCCAGCTGAAAAGGATCTACTTTGCCTCGCAAATATTTTAAAAATGGCATGAAATTGTTTAGTAGTTTCGTAAACCTTTTCTACGCACATCCGTATCCGTCTTTGTTTGTTCACTTCGATAAAATGATTTCAAAACATTCATTAGTAATTTCTTTTGCATTTATTTTTGTTTTTGTTTTAATTTAATCTTTTTTTTAAGCGGAAAAATTCTTTGTGACTTTGTAATTTTGTCACAAGCCCTCAAACTTATGTGAATTTGAAAAGTTGCCCCATAAGGGGGCTACGTACAGTTGTACGCTTGTGTGGTGGTACAACGGCATATTAAGTTTATACGAATGTGCGGCAAGGACTTGTCGACTCACTATCGAAAACAAGTTACGAAACCCATAAAAAAGAAGAGAAGATAGTGAGCCCTCTGCGATATCTCCGCGATCTTACTCTCAGGGGTTAGTGATGTAAATTTAATGATTCGTAGAATCGTTGTCGCTTAGACGAAAGCATATCCAATGCAATCGTTTTTCTTTGAAAATTATTGGAACGATTTAAAAAGTAGTCGCAAAGCCGAAAAATCTTTATGTAGTAAAATTAATGTAAATTAAATTAAATTAAATTATATTGCAACTTGGGGGGTTTAGGTTTTTGGATCACGATCTTACAATCGGAATAAAAATATATATATATTTTTTTATTGATTTTTAATTTTATTTATAGAAATGTCTATGTCATCGCCACTCACACCAGTTAATATACGCATTTGTCTTGTTGGTGAAGTAGCCGAAGACGAGTCATGCTGCGAAGCTGCCCGAACATTTGGCGTTCCCGTTGTGACCTCAGAGACCGGTCTAGAGCTAATCAACGATTATGCTTGGCGAACACATTTCATTTTAAAAGATTTTGAAACTACTCTCTACAGCGCAATACATAAAAGCAAGCAATGGTAAGTCCTTCGCCCTTAAATATTTGTGTCATTTTACAAAAAAATATTAAATTCTAAGAGGAATGCAAAAAAAAAGAATAGCGTGAAGGAACTTTTCCTATGACGAATTGTTTTTGTACATCAATATCGCAAAAAAAAAAAAAGAAAAAAAACAAAAAATTATTTTAAGATTTCCGTTTAAATTAGCATATTATTCAAATGTCAATAAAGTTATATAAGAAAATATAAATATGAGAAAAAAATAACCTTAAAATTAAAATGTACAGAAAGCGTACACAAATATTGATGATGTTTACTCTTGCGAACCTCATGTATATTTATGTATATGTAATACAAACTTTCATGTATTGTATATATACAAATTTTTTTTTTTTTTTTTTTTTTTTTTTGAAAATAGTTTTTGTCAACACACTTGCTATCGATGAATGACTTTGTTGTCTTTTTCGTTGACTTTTTTTTTTCAATGGATGTCGTCTGTGTACTTATAATTGAATGAACACTTTCGTCAATTCGCCAAGTGTTACATCTGATTCTGTGTGTGTACGTACGTACGTCTTTATTTATTTCTTTTTTTTTTTTTTTTTTTTTTTGAATATTTTTTTCTTAAATAAGTTTTATGATACTACAGCAGTACATATGTTTGCATGAAGCTATATGAAAATGTATTCTAAACATTTGTATGGCGATAATTTACTGTCTATTCTTCGCTATTCACATTTGTTTAATTTATATTTGTTGCTTTTCCTTTCTACACACCGAAGGATGGGGGGTATATTCATTTTGTCAAGTGACTTGCAATATTCGGAATGCAGCTTCGGAAGCCCTATAAAATATATATGATATATTTTCGATTAGCATTAAATTCTCAATCGAGTTTACGCATGTCCGCCTGTGCAATGTCTGCTATGCAGATTCTCTTGACAGAAAAAATGAAGCTACTTACTTGGCTGAAACAGGTTGAGGCAGGTTGGCATTGGAATTAGGCTAAGTTGGGCGAAGGACACGCCTACAGACAGTATCAAGTAAACTGAGTTTTTTGCTCGTTGCTCAAGCGCTAAGGTAGATAAATTTATACAAAAATTTGAACTATTAGCAAGAAAGAAAAAAATTGATCAAAAACTCCTCAAAAACTTTATAACACTGTAATGCAAGCTTCACTAATCTCATCAAATATGTGCATTATTTTTGAGCAGTGTTATATTTAGAATAAACTTAAGCATGTCCGTCTGCTCAAGTGTAAAGTAATTGTGAAAAACATTCTTCCGCTTGTAAAAATGATGAGATCCCCTGTAAATTTGTAACAGAATTTGAAAATGGTACAGGCTGGCCAAAGGATACGCCGCCCACAATGCACCGACAAATGAGAACACCTTTGCTGTCCGTGTTCTTTTTGCCCATTACTTAAAAACTACAATACATACACAATATAAACATTTTCAGCTTTTCAACTTTTTTATTACAGAAAAAAAAAATGGAAAAAATTGTCCACGTGCGCGCACAGTTTTCATATTTTATAGTCTTTTTCTAGAGTAAAGATGATGGGTACAAAAGGTTCGGCCATAGGCGAATGTAATTTTCTTGTCTGTTTTTTATTTTTTTTTTTTTTTTTTTTTTTTCTTCACATAGACATCCCGCAAGCAGCGGGATGTGTGAGTATATTCAGTTTGTCGTTTCATTAGAAATCCCGTAAAATACGTTTTTTATGGGTCACCGGGATTATGGCATATAGTCTTTGAAGGTTCGGGACCTTTAAATATATTAATTTATTTATTTACTTTTTTTTTTCTTTATTTTGAGATTATCTCGCGTGAGTGATACCTCCTTTAGTGTTTAATAATAGAGGTGTGAGCGTTTCAAGAATGTCCGCAAATTATCGAGAAAATTTCGTGATTTCCTTTGCATTAATCTTACCTTTTAATCCTTACAAATAATTGGAAGCTTCACAATAAAATCTGCAAAGACTTAACGTTCCCCATATATATACATAATATAAGAAAAGTATAAGCTAATGTCCTAAATTTATTTATTCAGGATCTGTGACGTATTAAAAATTCCCCCAAGCGAGTTTTTCGTCTATGAAATCTGAAAAATCGAATGTCTCGTAACTAATATTTAGTTTCAAGAAGGCGACGCAATATGTCATGCAGTTGGTGACAAAGTTCGAAGAGAGCCATCTCGAGGAGCTAACGAACAATTCTACTGTATTCACCGCCGTCTAAGAGGAGAGAAAATGTTATTTAATTTCATATATATTCTGAAGAAATTAAATCGCCTAAATCCATTATTAATTAGCGAAGAGCCACGGGTTCGAGATCGCAATACGAATTTAAAACAGTGACATCTTTACTGATGACTTATCACATTTTTTAACTAAAGTAGAAATATAAGAATATGAGGAAAATCTTCTGGACAAACTTATAAAGATCCGACTCACATTCCCCATCTATTAAGAATCCTTCGCCTATCTCGCCGTTCGTAGCTAAATCACCCAACTAATTAAGAAGTAGGAAAAGATACGATATGCGTGAAATTACGTATGTATTATGTGTCATCTAGGGGATACAAATCTCTCTTAATCTCCTGCAAAATACGGGGCAAACAATTTTTGTTTTAAGCCAAAAAACATACTCTGAGGTTAATATACGAACGCAATATATGCTAAATGTCCGTCTTGGCGTTTGATGAAATTTTTCTCACCAATAAGAGGTCTAATGTGGCCGTTGAGTGCTTAACGCAAGCTTTGTATTTGTTGACGTCTGTCTCTGCTCTTCCATTTCTTCGCAAGTTATATGTAGCAAGTAGTGTAGTTTTCCTAAAAATAAATGTCGTAGATAGATAGCCTTAGTGCCAGTTTCGAACTGGGAATTCTCAACTAATACCATTCGGTGAACGTAATTAATTAATTTGCTTCACATTCATTCAACGAAGCGAATCTGCAACATTTTTGAAAAATTTGTCGGAAAAAAATGGTTAGAGAAGGAGTTTCCCCCACTGCGAGCTGCAGATGCGAACGCTTTGCTCGTCTACGTATTCAGACCGCATCATTTCCAGCACTCTAATAAGAGAATACATGCCCTTGTGCGAGATGATCTGCTGACTCTATATATAATCAGATTTATGCACATAAGCACGTTGTACATCACCTGCAACTTATGCAAATTATAACCGTGTAGGTCAAGATTCTTATGCAAAACCTCAAAACTCGGACGTTGATTCTTAAGCATAAACACTACAATAATTCAATTTCGGTGCTATTCATCATTTTAGGCAAAAAAGTATTTTCAAGTAAAAATATGAGCGCTCTGTCGATGAAAAGCAAAAAAGGCCAACAATATTAAGTTAAATAAAAATTTAAGTTGCATTTTCATCTACAAAAATAATGCTTTGAATATGATATGAAATTTTATAAAGTACTATGTGTGTATGTATAAAGGTATCTCAAATTCGCCTGAACTCGCACTTAGTTCACTTATGCGCTTGTCTTTCTTACTGTTTACTTTTTTCAAACGCGAATTGAAATTTTACTAAAACATCAATTATTTATTTGCTTAATATGCGGGAAACGAAAATTGTTGTTTATTGTAAAAATATAAATTCCCCGCCCCTCCTCCGTAAAAAGAAAAAAAAAGAAGAAAATAAAACGAAATTGTTTTGTTGATACAATTATTAATTGTTGTTATTGGATGACAATATTCAATTGTTGTTCATATAGTTAGAACTTTAAAGTGCTTTTTAATGACACCTTACTTACGTTATTTTTTTTGCCCCTACTATGCTATAGCTTAGAATAATTAAATTTATTATCCGATTAGCGTGAATATCAAAATTCATATCATGATCCCATCTACTCTTTTGTTCAATTAATATTATTTTGCAATTTGTTGAAACCGAGTAACGAGTAGGAAGGACTTCGGTTACATTCAAGGACTAAACAAAATCCGATCGTTGACACAGTTCAGTTCTTTATTTTCTTCTTTTATATTAAAAACTTTCTTGAAAGCATTAAACTTGATTTTATATTTCGCTCAATCACAATAATTTGTGCTAGCGACGATTATATGGTCATATATTGCAGTGTAGCCCTACGCGCTAACAATTGTTGAGTATTGTGACAAAAATTTTATGAAACTCTTTCAAGCCAAAAAATTTTATTTGATTGCTCGTCTAGCCGCAGTGTGTGGTAGCATTCAGCGAGCAAACCCGGTTCCTTATAAGAAAATTTCTAATTTATGGATCTCTACAGCTATTCTCCTAGGTATTGGCTTGTCCGGACTGGAAAAGTTATCCATAAAAGTTATCCTATTTCGGTCTGCTAATCTTCACTTGATTCCCTTATGGTCCGATTATACAAAAACCGTGGATAATTCTCACTATTATGTACTCTTTCATTCAATTTATTATCCATTCTCGCACTTATTCTTCGATAATATAAGTTTGCATACATACTTGCATACGTGATCCACTCATTTAAGATTAATAGATAACCGTTATGACATACCCTTGTGCAAATTCAAATGGTTCGTATACATCTGCAGACAAGGTTAGACGCACACGTCTCGTTAGGTTGAAAGTTAAAGCCAGTGGAAAGACGAGACGGAAATGTTAGCAGCCAATCTCTCGGTCACATACTCCAAGTCGTATGTTCAATCTTCGCATGTTCATCTCTCTGTCTTGTCCTTCAAGGCCGTATTTTATAGTACTTAGCCTACTCCTTATATATGTAGAATACTCTTAACCTAGCCTTAATTGCGTGGGGCAAAATCCACATTAGACCTTTTGATCCTTATAGCCAACAAAAACCTAATAGTGCTAGGAGTGGAGAGAATACTGCGCTTACACGCAAGTATAATAAAATTCACCCATTATAAGACTCCAATTTTTTTTCCCCAAGAAATCAGGAAAGCACATTTCGAGTCATTGATGATAAAGTTCGCTAAGCGGAATCTTAATGAAAAACGTCATTTGTGACGTGTCAATAGTGGCTTTATTCTTGAAAGTGTAATAGAAAACTTTACTTGATGATGTAATCGACCGATCGTCGAGTACAAGTCTCGGCAAGCTTTGAGCCTGGGGCTACGGACATATTTCTCACTCATAATTTACGATTATCCATGTCCATACGTTTACCGTTGACTTCGTTAAGAAACGTGACCGATCAACTCGGTTCTTAAAAGGGTCTGACAGCATTTAGTTCCACATATAATTGCGAGAAAATCACGAACTTTAAGGTCCAATATTGGATAACAGATTTGCTATCGTAATATACATAAAAAGACCCTAATTTGCAAATTTAATATTCTAATTAGTGCTGGCTAATATTTCCATCTGGCAATGCCGTGATAAATTTCAAATCTATAAAAGAAAAAGAGAAAACAACAAAAAAACCATCCGAAAAAACAAATGTAAATAGAAGAAGTGAAAATGCTGAAGAACAAGACAAGCCGGCCGACCTCTCAAGTAAGTGGTGCAATGCAGCGGCTAATAAAACTTTCTATTCCAGCGTCAAAAAAGCCGAAAGTTAATTATATTGGGTTAAAAAGTTGGTACACGATAATATTAACGAATTTGAAAATGAACGGAAAAGCGGAGCTAGAATGATTTTAGTAAAGCTTTCTGAAGCCACGTGTAAAATCTTCTCATTTTCTTCTTTGATTTCTTGGTCAATCTCGTTTGCGAAAAAATCCCTTTCAATACGGACGGATGTACGACCATATAGTTTACCATATTCCAAAATACTTTTCTACTATATTTGTCGGTTTTAAAACGTAAGCAATTACGAAAAACTTGATCTTCTTGAGTTGATGGGATTGTAATCATTATCCTTAACTAAGGCTCCAATGGATTATTTGTATCTCCAGTTATTCAGTTATCCAGTTTTGTTGCTGATAATTAATATTTGGATAATTTTGAATAGAGGAAACTGCTCAAACACCACTATCGCGACGGTTTAGTCGTCGGATAAAGGTAACTTTTGAAACAAAAAATTCTTGCCAAATAAATTCATAAAAGAATGAATATAACATGTGCGACGCTTCGATCGATGATATAGTTACAAGTTATTACAACTTTTTCTATCCTTCGAAGTGAGACAATGGCCACGTGACTGCCATCGACTGCTCAATTAGAATATTGTTTCGTACTTCTATAGTTCCGTCATACGTTCCGTATTTATTTGATATTTTTCGACGAGACGTCCAGCAAAAATTTATGTAGTTCTTCATATTTATCCGAGTAGGTATTTTTCTGATCATTCGGAAGATTAATGGGTTGGCTAGCAATTAAGTATTCAAGTTTGTCTGCATAACTCCGGTAGCTGTGTGTTGTGAAAAAATGTAACGAACTATGTACGACTTCACGTGTTAGTAATATTTTGCTTCTGAAATGCTGATCCAATTTGTTGCGGCATTTTATACAACATTTTTTAAAGGACATTTCGCAATCAATTTAAGAGAAGATCCTGCTTATTTCTCAAGTAACGTTGGCTGAAGCTGTTTCTTTGTATTTATAAGAAATACTTTCTCAATATTATTAAGTATTGCGTGCTTGCATTTTTTCACTTAAAACAAGTCATTGGTACAATAATATATTAAACAGAATGTTTTCGATCATTTTGGGAGACTTTCTCTTATCCTTCGGGCAACAGATGAGAGAATCATTTGGTTTTCAACAGCCATTAATTTTCGCACTTCTTCAGCATTTCGAAACCGCCTGCCAACCATGAAGTCATGCTGCATCGATCTGAACAAGTGGTAATCGGAAGGGGCTATATATCCCGTGAGTAAGCTGGATGCGACCGAATTTCCTACTGGAGCTGCAGCAGTGTATCCTCGACAACTTTGACAATCTGTGGCCGAGAATTGTCATGCAAGACGATGACTTTGTGTCTGTTAACCGCTATTAACTGTTTTTTTTTGCAACAATACATCGCTCAAATGACGTCGGTAGATATCTGCGTTAACAGTTTCGTTCGGTTTTTTATAGTACTACGCAAAACACTACCCCTTGATGGTCTCACTATATGTACGAGAAAACTTTACGGTCATGAATATTTTCCTTCGGTATCGATTGCTCTCCTGGACTAACTAACGCAGGACATTGATATCAAAGGGAAACATTTAGTTATGTTTACTTTTAGTGCATAATAATTGGTATAAAAATATTAATTTTTATATATTTTTATATTGCAATCCCTTTCTCAATAAAATTGATTTTTATTATTATTCATTAAAAAAGTCGGTTTTAAAATAAGTAAATAGCAAATCCATCGAAGCTCGATATTGACGCTTAATCTAATATGCGGCAAAATTTACTCTCGAAAGAGACGACACATATTACTATTTGATCTAAGCGCTTAAATGCTTTATGCTATATGCACATTAATACACAAAGAAATTTATGCATTCATTATGATTTTGTTGATGATGAAGAAAAAGAACTTTTGTTGAGTTTTGTCGAAGATTTGCTTATTTACGAGGCAGACTTTTTAAATGAATTAATTGCCATATAATACACTTTTTAAACAATTAAGAATGACAATTATTTCTCTCATAAATAATAAAATGAAATGTTATATGAGACAAACAAAACAACCTTAAATATAATATTTGTGAAGAGCGCATGTTAAGCACCATTCAATTGAGGGAGCACAGAGACAATAACGGCCACATGAATAACACTTTCTTTCTTTCTTTCTGGGTCTTCATATATATATATATGTATGTATATTTACATTTGTAGAGGTGAGCATACGTTAATAAGGGTGCATGATGTCAAGTTGAGTGACTGATACAAGTTTCGACCTTACGTTCGTTTCAGGTTGAATGATTATTACTCGTTTGTATTAAACTTACAGTGGATTAATTTATGATTGAAATTAATGAAGTGTGCATTAAAGAACAATCTGATGAGTATTAAAAAAAAAGAAAAAACGTCGAAATTGCTATGACAACAACAAACAGAAATCACTTGAAAAAGAATTTATTATTAACCGAAAATAAATAAAAACGAGAAAAATTTACTACAATGTCAACGTACCGTTGCGATATTTTTTTTTTTTTTTGTATATTTGATTTTGAAATGAATCAAAAATAATTCCATAAACATATAACTTTTTCAATAATAATAATATTAATATATAAAAAACAAATATTTACTTTTAAAAATTTATTTTATATTATGAAAAGATTTTTATTATTATTATTATTTATTTATTTTTTTTTTTGTTTTTCAATTTTTCATTTTTTCATTTTTTCATTTATTCCTTTATTGTCATAATTTTTCTTGGCGTCAACAGTATTTGAAGAATTATGGCTAATAAAGTTGTTCACATCAAAATGAATTAAAAAAATTTCCATTTCTTTTTATAATTCCGATTTATTTTTCTAAATAAGCCATAAACCAAAAATTTCTCTATTCGCTATGAATAGATAGATTTTTAGTTAAGTGAGTCGTTGGTTGTTTTTTTATTTAGTTTATCAAATACTTTTTATATCGTTCAACGCTTGAGTTACATTATTAGTTAACACTAAATTTTGTGTGGATGTGACGAATAATTCCGAATAATTTTCTGAATCGATCTAAGCTTGTCAGTGCGTCTGTCCGTTTTATGTATATCCTTGTATGTATACTTGCGTTCAATCTATAGGTCGCAAGTTTTGAGATACATTAATATGTTTAATCCAAGGATCGAATCGTATCACTTTTTCCACTTCTATCCACTACTATACGTTCGTTATACGAAAAGAAATGTGCAGTTTTGAAAAATTGCTCGACAGATCAATCGCGGAGTAATATTAGTATTTGGGCATTCTAAATTGATTGGGTAATTTTTTTTAATTCCCTTCCACACACACATACACACACATAAACACGCACACAATCCTTCCGAATAAAACTTAATTTTCATATGATAAAAAGGTAATATTTTTAATATTTCATGATGAAGATGATTGATCTATAACATTAATTTGATATAGAAAATAGCCTTGCCGAATTTAGACTATGTACCTTTTCGGTCCCACCACATAAGAATTCTCAAGAAAACATATCCACGTTTTGATATTTAATAATTTTATAAAAACTGCATCAAATTTGAACCACATAGGCCTAGTTTTTTGGATAAGGGTATGAAGTTATATTTAACCCTTTGAGTATCAAGTGGTGCGATCGCGCTGTTCAGATTTCATGTCGAGAAAACCCAGAAAGTTTTGAAAAAAAACTGTCGAAGAATCCCAAGCAGCGCGATCGCGGTGCTTAGATGTTATGTCAAAACTGTCTGGGGTTTATGTCGCGATTGCGCTGTCTGGTTTTTCAAAACCGTCTCGGACTCAAACGGTTAAATATAATTAGCAAAGACACAACCCAAATTTTTTTTTACAGAGCTTTATTAAGCTATTAACAGAATTCTGTTAAACGACGCCTCGGATGCATTTCAGTCAAAATACAATGAAAATAAAAGTTTTCGAGAATATTTTTACAAAATATTCTAAACAAAACCTGTCTTTATGTAAATTAATTAATATTGGAAAAGACAGTATTTCTAAACTATGTCATAAATGGGGTTGATAAAGCAAAAGTTTGCTTAGTTCCTCTGGGCAAACCATATCCTGTGAAGAAATGAAACTAGCACAGCATGAACCCTCTATTAATAGCCTTTCCAACGACGTGCAGGTTATATTAAGTTTTGCTCGGAGAATTTTTTTATGGTACTTTGAAAATTGCCATACTTAACATAGGCTAACATATAAGCAAAGTTTGATAGGTCACTGTGGGCAAATCATGGCCTGTGAAAAAATGAAACTAGCACAGCATAAATCCTCTATTAATAGCCTTTCCAACGATGTGCAGGTTATATTAAGAGAGGTTTCTTCCCACACTAGTAGTTTCATTTTTCCACAGGACGTTGTTTGCCCATTATGCGAATAGGTCCCTAGTACGAATTTGGCATAAAAACTAGCCGTAGGAAATTTGGATCACCTAGGTCTATTTTTTCGATCCTAAT
Source organism: Glossina austeni (assembly GCA_000688735.1). NCBI lineage: Eukaryota > Metazoa > Arthropoda > Insecta > Diptera > Glossinidae > Glossina > Glossina austeni. Next base: position 595,762 of record KK502542.1, on the reverse strand, counting down.
ATAAAAGGAAGCCCTTACATTGGAAGCCCTCATCGGTTGATCTTTTGGACACCGTATGAGATATGAGAGCTACCATAAAAACAAACTATGTATTAGACGAAATGGTGTAGGGTATTTAAAATGGTTGTCTTTGTCCAACATTTTTTTTTTTTTTTTTTTTTTTTTTTTTTTTTTTTTTTTTTTTTTTTT
>KK502542.1:568217-587419 GCA_000688735.1 Glossina austeni | reverse complement strand
TTAACCATCGATTCGATTGGCAATAAGATTCGCAATAAGAATAATAATCGAACGCATTTTGGGCAAAATAATATGAAATTAATGAAAATTGATTTTTTCCTTAAATTTACTCATATACCGCTTCCATGAAAACATGTGGAACTATGAGATGAGATTTTAATTTCAAATTAAATTTATTTATTTATTTTTTTAATTTTTTTTTGAATTTCTTGTAAATATTTGACTGATCTTAATTTCTGATTAACGAGTCATATTTTGTGAATCAACAATTACGTAATTATTCTCACATTCGATTTTTTTGCTCATATCGTTTCTCATTTGCATTTATTTTTCTTCTTCTTCTTCTTAAGCATTTTGGGTCCACCAGCTTTAATACATGCCGCCGCTGCGAAAGGTGATCTCAAACGAAACGCACGGCCCATTTATAATTACGCAATGGATGGTGTTGTAACGTGTTTCACGGGCGTACGTAAAAAGGATGAATTGGTGAGTGGATTTATCCCATCCTTCCTTCTTCCATCACATCAAGCAAATTTTACCGACTAATTATTACTTTTGGTTTTTGATCATTTCTTTTTAGACAAAGCTGGTGAATTTAATTCATTCTATGGGCGGTGGTATACGCAAAGATATGAATGCCCAAATTACCCACTTAATCAGTACGCATAGCGGTGGTGATAAATATGTGTGAGTATAAGATAAAAGAAACTACATGGTTTGGTGGATAAATAAATGGACGAACTAACTGATCGACAGTACGACAGACGCGGACATGCTTAGATGAATTCCCATTGATGAGATGAATTGGCCAGAAGAATTTATATATCTCATGAAGTTTTTGAAGCTAGTATCATAAAAAAAAAAAAAAAAAAAAAAAAATTGAATTTTGATACATAATAATATTGGGTATTGGGTAGGCGTAGCGAATTCCCATTTATGTACAGGTGCTATAGCATCATCACCCATAGAATATATGTTCAAATTTTTGTAGATTCACCTGCTAAATTGGATGAGTAATTCGTTTTTTAAAAACGGAGGTATTCTCAGTGGTACTGTAGGCGGATCTCTCGACAGATTTGATCCACTTTCCATATTAACCTACGGTTAAGAATTTCCAGTGTGTCTGTCAATTTCAGTTGTTTACAACAGACATTATCCAAATGGCCAGACATACGGATGGACATGCTAAAATAGATTCAAAATTTGATGTTGATCAAGAATAAACAATATATATATATATATAGCAGATGTTACGATAAAATGAATATACCTCTCATCCTTCAGTGACGTGTATAAAAATATTAAGAACTTCTTTATTGACGACTGATTGCGTAGTCTGTTTGTTTGCCTCTATTGCCATAATTTTTTAAAATGGAGAACAAAAGAATAAACGACATTTTTTGTGGACATCTAAAGTCTTTCAATCTAAACGGTTGAATTAACTTCGTATGCACATATTTGGATAAAATTATTTTTTTAAACTGAGGCGTAACGACAAATAAGATTCACCAGAAAAGAATATTAATTTATCATTTTTTATAAATCAGACCATGATTGCATTTGGGCGACTAGAATAATATAGCATTTTTTGTATTTACCGCTCAGGGGGGAGGATACGTAATTTTTAATAATTTAATTTAATTACAGAAGTTAAGTAAAGTTTTATTATTATAAGATAATGCGCGCGGATGCTATTCTATTTTAGGGATTTGGCAAATTTCAATATTAAAAAAAAAATTTCTATTAATTGCCTTTTTCGCAAACATATTTTTTTGTTTTCTCATAGATATGCGAAAACATTTCGTTTAACGGTGGTTAGGCCAGCTTGGGTATATGCCGCTTGGGAGCAACGTGATAAGCCTGGATTTCGTGCCAATACCGAGGAATTTTCAAATGAACATAAGCTAAAAGCATTTGAAGGACAGAAAATTTGCTTTTTTGGCTTCCCTGCCGATGAACATGATCATATGGTTGAAGTATTGGAAAGCAACGGCGGCATACCTGCGGAATTAGAAGATCCTGAGTGTTCACATGTTGTAAGTGGTTTTGTTGTAAACACACTCGATCCTCGTAGTGTCGTTTTCATTTAGCTTTCGGTTTTTTTTTTGTTTTTGTTTTTTTTTTTTAATTTTTGTTTTTGTGCGCATCCTTGTTATAAATATAAACCAATATTTGTTGTCCATTAGTGTTAATGTTTCAATTCACCATTGAATGTATATTTAAAATTCCAGGTCATGCCTAAAACGGGTGGTCATTTTTCTGAACTTCTTTCTCTTACTAATACTGATACCGCAGCTACTACTAATATTTCCAAGAATTTCCAAACTAACCCTTTACCCAAAAAATCCCATAATTTTCAAAATTGCTCAAATCGAAGTATTGTTGAGGAAATGGAAGTTGATAACGCGTTGGAAGCAGAAAATAATAACAACAATCAAGGCAATAATAAAAATAATGAAGAAAATGAAGATGATGATGATGATGATGATGATGATGATGATGATGATGATGATGATGATGAAGTTGACGACAATTTCGATGAACGTCTGGCATTCGACTTTGAGGACAATTTAAAAGCATATGCGGCAGAGAAAGAAGCAGAAGACAATCTTGTTAGCGATTTGCTTAATTTGGATTCAGAAAATTTGGAAAACGCTTTTCAGTTGCCTCATGATTTAAAAATAACAACTCTTGCCAGTACGCCGAAATCTTCTAAAGTGGATGTAATTAGAGATGATTTAAAGGTTACGCCTTTTAAAAAGAGCACGAAATGTGTTTTACAAGAATTTCGCAATATATCCTCCATATGTGTTGATACTAAAGACTGCACTCAATCGGACAGTAATAAGCATCAACAAGCTATGGATTTTTCCATGACGGCAGACATAGATGATTTGGATCAAGAAGATGAGCATCATATACCTAAAAAGACATTGAAACGTAAATGTGGCAATTCCGACGTTTCTTCAACGTCAGGTGAATCGTCCGCTTTGCCTTCAAGTAACAAAAAACCGAAATTATCGCACATTGGTTCCATAAAACGTACTATTAAACGTTCGATGAGCTTTGTGGCCGAACATACGCCCATCGCTAAAATGCTCACATTACGACGCAGCACAGTGGATGATAGACTAAATTTTGAGGAAGATGAAATTATCGAAAAGGCTGACATTTCGCCATGCTCTATAGCCTCAGTTGAAAACGTCTATAATCAATCCGTACGCAAACCAGTGAAAGACACATTACGCAATTTTAAAAATCGCTTGGCGCGTAGCAGTGGTCGCAAAGAAAAAGGCGCTTTTAATAGTATTAATGAATTATCGAAAAAGAGTGTACCGGATGGATTGCAAGCGGAAAAAGAGGAATTCAAAACGCCGAAGGCGCCTATAATAATGTGCGATCGTGCACGTACGCTTTCTGCTTCAAGAAAACCTTTATCAACTTCGGCTTTTAAAAGCAGGAATACATCCCTCCATTTTATGGATTCTCCCTGTAGTTCCCATATATCGCCACCAACATCTACTTCTACATTAGCTACTAGTCAAAACATTGGTCTAGGTTCTTTTATTTCCTTTAACACACTAGTTACATCCCCCTGTATGAATATTAATACTGCCTTCAGTCCCAACAAACAAATATACCCTAACCATCCCGAAGCAAATGACACTCAAGATACAAAATGTCAAACGCCGATCATAGGATTTGGAGAGCAAAATGAAATGTTGTGCGTAGCTGACCAAGCGACAACGGTATTTAAAGAGAAGTTTTTTTTATATTTATCTATTTTTTTTTTTTTTTCTTCTTTTAAATCTTTAGTAAGCAATTAAAAAAAAGCAAAAAAAGCAAAAAAAAAAAAAAAAAAAAAAAAAAAAAAAAAATGAAAAAATTGGAACAAAATTGAAAAAAATTTATATATAGAATTTCAGATTATTTCAATTTTTTATGCTCTGAAAAAGATTATGTTGTGAATACATACAGACATACAGACAGAAATTACGGAAGTGTTAGGAAAGCATCCACGATGGGATAGAAATTTATCATATTTATATTTTGTGTTGTGATAAGGTATTTATCAGATGTGCCGGTTAATAATGAGGCTCATCTAAAGACATACATCTCTCTTACATATATATCATGTTTTCTTAGACAAGCTTGCTTTTGTACTGTTGTAAATAACGAAATGGATTAACGAAGGGTTCTTGCTTTTTTCGTGTATTTTAAGAATCTCGAATTTAACAAATAATTTATTCTGTAAATCTATTGCAAATTTGAATTGCTTCCGAAAAAGCGTATCCTTACCTTGTTTTGTTATTAGTCACGAAGGATTGGGTTTTCTAGCTAGAAGAGTGTGTTATTACATGGAATGTCACTTTTTGACGATTAGGATAAATACTTGGATGAAATATTCTACACTATTAGGTCGTCATAGTCATAGTCATAAGTAACTTCCGATGCAGACGTATTTACTCCGAAACAGAGTTTTTGTTTTCACTATATAGATGAGGATTCAATTAGTCCATTACTTATTTTTTTTTTTTTTTTTTTTTTTTTATGAGATTCAAAAAGTGCGACATGTATTCGACATGTAATGCTATGGGAATTTAAACAATAGGCAATAGTGCCGAGGCGACAGTTGACGAAAATATGCAGTGTATACGGTGAAGGACTGATAACTGATGGGGCAGTTACAAATTGATTTGTAAGATTCCATTCCGACTTTGAGGACAACCTTGTAAAGGCAATATTGGAGAGCTAAATCCACGCCAATCAACAAGAGATATAGCAAAAAGGTTATATACCTCACAATTAACTGTTCAATTAACATAATTTTTTTATTCGATGGAAGGAGCAAAATACATGTCTGATATAAAAGAACGGAAGTTACTTGACCTAACAACAGGATAAATAAATTTGTATTCTTCTTGCTAAACGTAAGATTTCAAACAGCAATCTACGAATAAACGGAAAGACTTGAGGCATAGACGCATAAGCTTAATGCGATCCAGAATTTTATCCTTATGAGGATTTTATACAGGTTCTTCGGTGTGTATTTTTGTCGTGGAATTGCAATATAAATTTTAGTAGCAGGGGCATCAACTTGTCAAAATCAATGATCAAAATGATCACCAAATCTTGTTCAGATGTTCAATCTGAGATTCCTGGGATAATTTTTGGTCAACAGCTGACGGGGACAGGCGTATATTGTGAGGCTTATACCAAACACATATGCATTTCAGCGCCAAGTGCCTGACCAGTAAAAGGATAGGAATACTAAGTGTAGGCAACGTTCTTAGCCCAAAAGTAGGCATATTATGCTTTCAATATGATATTCATGGGCTAGCTATGACTATCGATTGTGCTAAGCGAAACACAATTGATTATGTAAGGCTTTAACATTATTGTATAAAGATTTTACGGGGCAGATTCTCAATAGATGAGGCAATTTTCTAACAACAACAACAACAACAACAACAACAACAACAACAACAACAAAAAAACGGTATATTTTTGGAACAGAAATCAATTAAAAGAATCGAGTAATGTGGAGCATACAGCGGACACTGTTTCAATTGCAGGAATTTTAATAATAAAAAAAAATTTAATATGCAGAAAAGAAAAGGTCGCTTTGAATGTCGCTTTGACGATCAGGATAAATTGTATGTTAATATAACTAACTAACGTTACTGTTAAGGTTACTGTTAAGTGACAATTTTCGCATGTTTGTGTAAGCTTTTGTATGAAACTCTGTAATTTTCTTTCGCTCGAGAAATTATTAAGACATTATTAACCGGCATATTTGGTTTACGGAAATGAAAGATTGTCTTAAATGGAAATATTTCCTAAAGGCAGAAAGAACTGCGCGTACAATAGTAGGGTTGATGATACTCTCAGAAATATGCTCTCAGCGTTCGGCTAGAATCGAACAATCGACTAAGGAGTGAATTTATTACTAAGCAATTTATCACTAAGGAGTTGTGTCGTAATTAGGAAAGCATTTTTAACATTTTTCATAAACAAATATCAACAACATAGCAACAAGAGTAACTAACAAAAAAATCTTCACAATAATATTATTATGCGATTTGCTATTTGCTTGCATATTTTTTATTTTTATGCGAATTTTTTTTTTTTTTTTTTTCATGTAACTGTGTATATATTATTAATGGCTAAAAATTGATCAATATTTTAAAAATGGTGGTTTTGGTACTTTTAGATCTTTTCAGTTAAATATATTTTTTAAAAAAGAAAAGCAAAAACAGCAGCACATTTTTTTCTTTTCCAAATGTTAAAAATGCCGCGTAAATTAAAAGTTACGTCAGTTCCTTCAGTCAGTTATTAATCGCAACAATTGCATAGACGCATATGTATGTTGTTTGCTTATATTTTTTTATACATTTTTTATTTTTTTTTTTTCAACTCAATTTTGTTCTATTTTTTTGTTTTTGTTTTCTTGTTTTTTGAGGAGAAGAGAAAATTGTTTAAATTGAAAACGAAAATGTTCAAATTTTCTTTTTTTGTGTATTGGATTTGAAATTTATGAAAAGAAAAGATGGCTGAATATTTGTTATACACCACCTACCTATAAATTATAATTTAATGTGCTGTTGTTGTGATAGCTTTTTTTTTTTCATTTTATTTGTTTATTAAATAACATGCTTTTAGATCAATTTAACTTCATTTATTTTAAGAAAGTAAAGACATTTTTTTATTTGATTCCGTTTAATATTTCAGTTTCTCATTTTTATTTTTAGTGCATGTTCTCCGCATTTTAAAATTTCTTATTATTGTTATTAATATTAATATTAGTATTATTATTATTATTATTATTATTATTATTATTATTATAATTGTTATTTTTTCCTTTTTGTAATTCCGAAGCAATATTCAGCCATTTTTCCATTTTTGATCAGTGAATTAATTACTTAATATATGCTTGACGTCATTGAAAAATCATGAAAAAGTTTTCGTTTTTAATATTTTTTGATTTGATTTATTTGTATCATTTTTTTACTATTTATTTATTGATTTCTTTTATACCCATCATCGTAAGATGAGGGAGAGAGAGTGGTATATTAATTTGTTTTTGTCAAAAAGTTTCAACCGGATAAAAGGAAGCTATAATTAGCATCAAATTCTAAATCGAGATAAGCATGTCCGTCCGTCTGTTGGAAACAATGGCTTCAAATTTGATAGAAACTTCTTGAAATTTCTTGTGCATACAAGTTTGTATTGAAAATGGGCAGAATCGTTCAAAGTCGTTCCCACTAACACCCACCCACCCACCTAAACTGAGACGGCCTCTGTTATGCAAAGTGAAAAGGAATTGGTTTTTTGTTGATCACTCACAAACAATAATAGATTCAACTCATAAAACTTCAACTTTATTTTACGAACGATGCGTGATGCTTTTACAAATATGGAAACAATCGGACACGCCTATCCAAGATTATAAGTTTTTAAAACTTCACTTTTTCTGCCAACTATATCGTGTCTTCTGTTAGCAAAAATAAAAGAATTGAAAATGACCCAAATCGGGGATTCAAGGATACACGTGTCCAATGCAACGTAAACTCAGAAAACGTTTGCTTTTGTTCATTTTGCTCGCTATAATCATAATAAACCACAACAAACAATGCACGTTATAAATTTCCACAAAATTTCTATAAAAATAGAAAAAATCAATCACGCCCATCCAATGTGGTTTGTTTTTGTTTTTTTGTTTTTTCTATCTTAGTACAACGTTGATGGGTGTAAAAGATTCGGTCACAGCCGAATACAATTTTCTTACTCACTTTATGTTTTCTTTATATTTCTAATTTAGGTGGTCGACGAACACGCAACGCTGATAAAACCGGAACCAAAGAACCACCAAACCCATATTCTAAAATCCGATTGGTTTTGGTACACCATACAAAATGGCTATGCGCACGAAAAAGAATACCTGTTCGGTGATGTAAGTTGAAAATAACTTAAAAAATCTTTTGAAAAATATATCAGAAAATTTAAAATTGGATCAAAATTCGAATCAAGACTTTCGATTTTCGAGCTGTAAATTACATCGTAACGTAAAGTGCAGTAACAACAGTATTGTATATGCTATAAACGATTATATAAGTAAGTAGTTGAAATTGTTTAGATTTTCATCGGTTAAGGAGACGGTGTAGAGTTTGTGCGTATATATCGACTGTAATAGGATGGATATTATGCTTGTGAAATATATGCAAACCAGAGATATTTCTGATTTTTTTTTTTTTTTTTTTTGTTTATGTTTGACACAGATGGCTGACGTAGTAGGGTCTATCAAATTTAGGGAACAAGAAAGTACTTTCGATATTCGGTATACCTGTGCAATTCAACTTGACTATTGGTCTTACTTTTGGATAGCAATGTGATAGGAATGTAAAAATATAATTCCAATTTTGGCAGTTTACCCGAAAAAAAAAAAAAATTGTGTAATCTTAACGCGTGAATCGTATATGATATAATAATAATTACAAACAATTAATAAAAATTTTTATTTTTATAAATATTAAAGAAGAGTAAGATGATAACTTATCCTCTAAGATTATTGTTATTATTATTATTATTATTATTATTGTTATTTTTTTTTTTAATTAGTATTTGCATAGTATAGCGAATACTCCAAATACCGATCGCCGTGATTCTCTGCCAATTAGTTTTAATAACCGGAAGCGTAAACATTTCCTGCAATCGGAGGGTTCACCCTCGGCTTCAAAGCAACGTCATTCGTCGGATGCACATCTCCTATCGGTATCTGGCAGCTTCTTTGATTGTACTAGCAGTCCGGATAAATTGGAGAGTGGAAAAATTTTGAACGAACCTGAAAGTTCAGTGTGCGAAGAAACGCCCGTGAAAAAGTCTTCGATGCGTTTTAATCATTTTATGGAGTTTTATACCACAGAATCAAATTACGTTGGTATATTGGACACAATTGTCAATGTAAGTCTCAAAAAGTCCCTTTCTAAAGGGGAGGATGTCATTCATTAATGTTTCACAACATGTGTTTTAAATTTTTTTAGCTCTTCAAAAATCCTTTAGAAATGAGTGTAAAAAATAATGATGCTTTATTAAATAAATCTAAAATAAAAGCTATTTTTGGTAATTTTCTGCCCATACATGAGGTGCATCAGAGTATGCTTGAACGTTTGCGTGCCATACATGCTAAATGGTCAGAGGATTGTTTGATCGGTGACATTATATTGCAACATCGTGATGATTTAATCAAAGCCTATCCGCCCTACGTGAATTTCTTTGAGCAAATGAAAGAGACATTAATACAATGCGATCAAGAGTATCCTCGGTTTCATGCTTTTTTAAAAATTAATCAAATTAAACCGGAATGCGGACGTCAAAGATTGCAGGACTTAATGATACGTCCCGTACAACGTCTACCTAGTATTAGCCTATTATTGAATGATATACTTAAGCATACGAATAAGAGTAATCCTGATTATTTACGTTTGGAGGAAGCTTTGAAAGCGATTAAGGAAGTCACGATGCACATTAATGAAGATAAACGTAAGACGGAATCTCGAATAGCAATCTTTGATATATTTAATGATATTGAAGATTGTCCGGTAAGTGTTGTCCCATGTTGATATATGTCGACATATTTATATATTATGGTTCTGGCATGTTTTTTACTCATATTATTATTATTATCATTTCTCTCAGGCTCATCTGGTCTCTTCGAATCGTATGTTTATATCGCGATGCGAAGTAAACGAATTGACAAATAATTTAAGTGGACGCGGTGATAGTTTGATGCTATATTTATTTTCTGATACTATTGAGGTATGCAAGAAGCGTTCACGTTTCAATAGCGCCAAATCTCCCGGTAGCACAAAAACGCATAAACATGTTAAGCTCATTTCATTGAACGCCATATATTTTGTTATCGATATAACGGATAGTCCGCGTGCTTTTGCTTTATTATGCGGTCACGACAAAGATAACTTGCACTCGTTTAACATCGCTGATGAAGAGATCGATAAGGTGATCTACTTGAAAGCATTATGCAAACAAATGGCAGAAAATGCATGCCGCACTGACACAGTAAGTGAAAGTGTAAACTGCGCGACTGCTGCTACTACTACTACTGCTACTACTACTACTACTGCTTATATACATTAATGGCAATTTTCTATTTTAGAATAAACCTTTACTGTGTCGCACTTCACAGGAATTAGACGTCGATATTAGTGATATCAATTTGAGCACATTGTCTAAAGCTTTTAAACTGGCCGCGCGAACACGTTTGAAGGCAAGTTCATTATTTCTGATACGTGCGACTATATTTTTAGAAGCACATGTATGTGCTTATTTTTTTTTTTGATTATATTCGAATTTAAGGATTTAGTTGTTATTGCTGTTTTTCTTGTTTATTTTCTTAAGGTTGGGCGAGCGTTTTCTTTTAATAAAACACCGTCAAAGCTGAAACGTGCCGTTTCCACAATGATGGCCTCCCCCTTTGGCAGTACGAGTTCTTTAACTCCAGCTTCGCAACTGGCTCAGATGCGTTTGGCCAGTTGCACAAACATTCATGTAAGTAAAACAAAAAAAAAAAATAAATTTCACGTCCAACCCATTATCACAATGTTGTGACATACGCGTACTTAAAAATTGATTTTTGAAAGTGCAGTTAATTTGCAATTTGCAAAAGTCTAATTCTATGCGGAATAAGACGAGAACGGCATTGTATTGTGCAAAAAAGGACATTGTTTGATATTTTTGATAGTTTGCTAATTTGTTCAGCGATTTAGTTGGTGTTCGCTTACGTGGACAATAGTATATATATATAAGATACAAAAAAAGTAAGAAAATTATATTTAGCTATGAACGAATTTTCTATACCCATCCATACTTATACTTTTGCTTTTGAATAGCAAGGTGTTCTCACTGACTTCAATTCACATTTTGGTGTTGATCAAGAACGCTTTCTTCTAGTTTTTCCAAACGTTTTATTAAAACGAATGTACCGTCATCCAGCGGTGGTGCATATAAAAAGAAATTAAAAATTTGTTTAAGACAGATACCCTATGAATAGCCAGACAAAATGATATCTGACAAGATGATATCTAGATTTTCAGCTGATTGCTTTGATCTTAAGCCAATTACCAAGTAAGAAAATTTTTGTTAAAATGTTAAATTTATTGTTAGACCCCAGTTAATTATTATTCCTCTAACCAATCAATATTTCAAAATAACATTGACTGAAACTTTTCATAGACTTCTACTTCTAAATTTTCAATTTTGAAAAAATTGAATCAATAGAATTTGTAGCAAGAAGCGTTTCAAAATCGGAAGTACACATCATAATACAATAGCAACAACTAGACCAAAGTGTGAAAAAATACATTTTTTTTTTATCTTTGGTTTATATTTTACATATTATATAATTTTTCTATTTCAGGAAGTCACACAGGAGGACACGTGCGACGACGATATATGCAACCTTTCACCCGCGCCACTTTCAGTACAGCCGACACGTAGAATCAAATTTTCAACATTAGGTAGTGTGGGTCGCATTTAAACAATTTTAACGCTTTGCATAATATATCTCTACTTCGACAGAATGATTCGGGATTTATTTTTTACATAAAAAGAAAATAGCAATGCCTTGATGATCACCTAAAATTTTTGGTAATCTAAAGGCAAAAATCAAGTGAACTGGATGTAAAATATATAGACTTTTTTCCTCAAAAATATTGTTACAAAATATGTTTTTTAAATATAGTTTTAATATACTTTAAATATAATTTTAATTTTAATGTGTTATATATTATATATTATATGTAGACTTTAGATTTTTATTGAAATTTTTACAGAATTTTTTTGAATTCGATATTCGTTTTGTATATATATGTACCGTCGCCATAATTGTTTTGGTATAATTCAAAAATACTTAATTTCTTCTTTTTTTTTTTTTTTTTTATAATCGCCTTTTTACATACTTTAATTATAGACGTATTTATTAAAAACAGATATTTTAACGAATTCTTGTGTCTTTTGTCTTTTCTCCATGTGAATTTTCAAAAGGTATACAAAAAAATAAATAAGCTTTAAAAATAAATTTGCAAAATGCTTTATGTATATTGTTGATGACCGTTGCTTTTTCGAAAGTCCTCAGGGGAAATTAATAATTTAAAAGGCATTGAAAAAGTGGCGTTCAGCAAATTTGTTGACTAAAAAGTGATAATCCAAAAAGCCCAAATAGTATGAATTTCGTCGAAAAATTTTGCCTAAAAATTTAATTCAAAACCTTTTTAAATTATAAAAAAATATTTCAACTATTTGTATAAAAAAATAAATGCTGTTTATTTGAACATTAAATAATAAATTTAAAACGTTAAGCACGAATAGTTACTGAAGCCAAACCGACATACAGAGATGCAAAAAAAAAAAAAAAAAAAAAAAAAGACAAAAATTACGTAAAAAAATAAATAAATAAAAAAAAAAAGGTCAAAATTTAAAATGAAAGTAAAAGGAAAAGTAAAAGGAAATATTAGCTTGAGCACATTTAATAATTAAATTATTTTAAACCCATAAAACGGCACTGGAATCTTCAGTGGCCAGGGTGGAGAAACGTTGCAGTTTCGTATTGCCTACATTGTGATAAGTTTTCGATTGTGAATCCCAACGATGTGACATATCTTGCGAAGCATTCAATGGCAATCCCACCACATTTGCTTTAAGCGTCGAGTTGCGATCATCGATTTGTTGTTGTTGTTGTTGTTGTTGCTGTTGTTGTTGTTGGTCATGTTGGGTATTACTTAATTTAGTTGCATTCGATAATAGAGTAGAACTAAGTGGTATACCCAAATCGGGAAATGAACTAATCGAGCTGAAACCACTTTCGTCTTCGGTAGATGAGCCGCCCGTTACTTGAAGAGCGGATGTTTGGGGGTGTTTATGATTCGTTGGATTAGATGCCGTTATTGGTGGCGGTTTTGGTGGCGATATGAATGGTATGTTCGGTTCTTCATCAGTTTCCAATTTTGAGGAAGCTGATGAAGCGGCCGATGATGTTGTGGAATGAACGGAACTATCGGTGGAGCTGCGTAGTGATAAACGTGATTCGCGCATATTTGCGGAACGCAAGAAAAGCATATCATTGGCAAGCGTCGACGATTTGGCATTTGTATTCGTATGGGCGTCTCTACTATTTGAAATGATGGTTGAATTGCCCAACGGTGGTGGTCCCGTAGATAAAATCAAAACCGAATTGGTTGATGTCGCTTTAGATAAACGATCCAAATTTTGCATTGTATTCGTGCCCGTATTATTACGTGCGTGTGTTAAGTCGGGCTGATGACTTGATGTATTTAATAAATTATTAATTGTACGCAATAAGCGAAATGCTTCCTGATTAAGTTTCTCCTCTACATCGTCGACATGTACATTAAAACGCAATTCGTGAGATTTCTTAGGGGGACGTCTCCTGCATGCACAAAAAGAAATAATAATAGAAAACATTGTAATTTATATTAAAGCTGCACTCATACCAGGTGAAATCTTTAAAAGCAATATGCGATTGTGTCGGCGACAATTGTTGATCTGCGATACGATCAATACTGCTGTTAACTGTTTCAGCGGCAGCAACTGTTAATTTTATTGCTTTGCCATTTGCCATTTGTGTTGAGGATGGCTGTTTTAAGTCGATTAGATTTACGCTGCTGCGTGCACGTAAATATGCTGACGATGTCTCCGTAGCTTTACCTTCATTGATTTTCTCATGACCTCCACTTGCTTGATACACCTGATGAAGACTCTTCGAGCGTGATATCTGCTCCATTTTTGTGCTAACGCCGCCATTACTATAACGATTTTGTGTGGTCTTATATGACGGTGATTGTTGTTGCTGCTGTTGCTGCTGTTGCTGCTGCTGCTGCTGCAGTTGTTGTTGCTTTTGCTTTTGTGTTTGATAGCGTTCAAGAAATCTCGCAACTTCCTCCATAACAGCACGATACATGTTGCAACTGGTTTCCACCTAATAATAAATGAACATTTAATTCGTTACTTGTCAATATATAAATCAATTGAGTAAAGAATGTAATTAAAAAAAAAAAAATGTGTTTATGGAAGAGACGGAGGAGAAGGAATTAATGATATATCATTCATTTAGATTGTAAATATTTTAATATTTTATGATCGCGAGTAAAACTACTACTAGTTTTCTTTGGCGTGAAATTTTCCTTGCATTGCAAGCTTTTGCCACATCAACGATAATTAAATACAAAAGAATTATATGTAAGGTGGCACGAAATGTTGATTAAAATAAATTATTCACTTGAACACAATTCTAATTTTATTCTTATATTATTAAAATTAATTAAAGTGGAAATCTATGCAACGAACCCAAAATGATAATGAAATTCAAAAATATTTAACATGAAAAGGAGGTCAATCGCGTAGTGAAGTCAAAAGTTGATACAAAAGTTGATATAAAAGTTGATTGCCGCCGGAAATGAAATAAAAGTCGAATAAAATTCCGCGAAGCGGATGAGGATCGCAAATATATTGACTGGGATTTTAAATAAAATTTGTGAGGAAAAGTTTTATGCGTCTATTCTCTTGCCAAGGCAGTTTGTAGTTTAAGAAACACGCGTGGAAGTACCCTTTAGGGTAACATTTCGTGTTAGATTCTACGATCTCGTCGCTTTCATATTTAATGTTAAAAAACATTCCCTGCGATAAAGTTACAAGTAGGATCAAATACTCTCGGAGTATCAATAACTCTCGCGAAATTGAGTAGTTTTGGAAACAATTCCAAAATATAATGCAAAGAATTTGCGTTTGCTCGAAAACAATATTACTAACGGATGTTTAGCAATTGTTGCTTGCAACTCTGGTTGATGGATGATAAGCTTTGCTTTAACTCCAGTAACACTAATGCCTTATTCTTCAATTCGTCCCGTGCTGGTTTATTGAACCTCAATATAAAAATATCTGAATATGCCATTGATCGCAAACTCAACTACGGTCCTCACGTTGACATTGTCTCTACTAATGTTCGTCTTACGCTCCAAAAACGGTACAATCTATATCTTTATCTGCCTTCACAGGTTAAACAAACTATTGCGTATTCTCTCCTCACGACACATGTTATCTATTGTACTGAGGGCTCAATGTATAATCTAGATAGGCTTCAAAGTATTGCTAACCGTATAAAACAGATTTTGTTAATAAAATCAAACTTAGAGAGACCTCCACATCTTCTCGAGCGTTCATGCTTTCTTAAAATTATCCTCTTACTTATTATCTAAAATTCAGATTACTTATCTCTCTCTGCAACATCTTTCAGTTTCGATCGCTAAGCCCTTTAATATAACGACTGCAGTTCTCTAGATCGAATAGGAATGTTTTCACATTAACATCACACTCGAGCGATCCTTTACTATTCGTGTTATTGGATACTGGAATGCGTTACTACTGAGTCTGAAGTCCTCCGATAGTACTTCGAATACGTTTACAAGAAAGCTAATCGCATTGCTAAACTCCTAATGTTATATTTTGCTGCTGCTGCTTGTAGGAATTGACGATTACGGAATTTAGGGAGCAATTGCAGCCATCTAACTGACTTCTATACTCACTTATGTTGTGTAGTTTCTTTTTGCACATGATATGTATCTATTTAACTGGGTGCTAGGCTTATGGCTTTATAGTTACTTAATAAATTGAATAAGAGAAATGTGTATATAAGTAAAAATAATAAGTACAAATACTTTTACATAACTTATAAAAATTTTTAGTTCATTTTCATGTTAATTTTTCTTTTATGGGTAGCAGCAACCAGGAAAGTTTTTTTTCAAGATTTCTATTAATGTGCATCCAAATCGGGCTTTACCTTTGATGTCTTCTTGACTCTTCCCAAAAAGACATGTGCTATTTATTAATAAACTCGGGTGTGCGTACTAAGCTCTTTTTTATATTTATCGTCTACGCAGACGAACGATCGCACATGAAATAGTGGGTCATTGAAGACATTTGTGACATTCATGACACTATATGGCCTTGAAATAACACACTTGCAGTGATCGTCTTCGCTGTTCCCGTCTTTATGTGGAACGTATATAAATAGTATGCTCTTTTATCTTCTCCTCCTAACTACAGTTCTTCCTAACCATCACTACATAGCTACATGGGTAAAGTGGCTGTTCAAATATTCAAAAAAAAAAAAAAAAAAAACAATTCTAAACCTTTGAAGCCATACTATAGCGCGAACAAGAGGCAAGGCGGTTGATTAATAGGTAAAAAGATGCACACGTTGTGACATTTTTTAATTCAGTCGAAAGAAATTGCCTTTTGGAAAAAGAAAATATACTGAAAAAATTCATTAACGGGCTCGTTCATTTTGAAAGTGGTGTAAGTCCATTTTTTGTTATTGCGATCTATTTAAACGTTTATATTTCAATATTTTGAAAAGTATTAATAAGCACTGATGGACATATTTTTTGTATTTTGTGCAAGTTTATTATTCAATCGTTTTTGAAGCGCTGCTTAAGAAAAAAAAAGGTTTTTTTTTTATACCCGACAATAATCGATATAAATTAAATGAATTAGGCGAAATGCTGCCCAATTTTCTATAAATATTTATTCATAAAAATGTTATGATAATTTAGAGGGATATCTATAAGGAAATCGGTTTTGCAAAATGCCATTTGATCGTAAATGCCTTGACAATAAAAATTTGTGCGTATCACTGATCAACTTTATGTTTCTATTCTCGCCAGTGCATGATCACGCGTCACGCAAACGATACGAATTAAGTCGTCCATGCAAGATTGTGATTTCGTTAGAAACGAAACAAAAGCACGGAATTCGGTATTCAACTCTCTCATGAAGGTGAAATATTGGGCGTTGACAATAATGATTGTTGCTGTTCGATTTCTAGCGGCCATCTCTCTGGTATGCGGGATGAGACAAATGTTATATTTTTTGTATTAAACGCTTAGAAAACTCAGTTGCTAAACAAGTTTGAAATTTGGTGAAAAATTTAATGGACCTAATTTCCATCTGTAGGATTGGACGGGAAGCACGTAAACAAACCAGATGGTCGACTCCTCGTTCTGTATTATCTATAAGCTGCAATGCGCTCCTGGCGTGTTTCAAACAGGAAGATGCTATTTGCTGCCTCCTCCTCTGGATCCTCTGGAGGTTATACTTTCTTCCGAAAGATACGTAAAATTGTGGAAGCCTTAATTCAATTTAGACAAATTCCGCTTTTAATTTTAATGTTAGTTTGGGTAGGGTATTGCCTTTTGTAAACTAAAAAAGAATGCTAAATATTTTTCTAGATTATTTGCAGACCCCGTCTCACAGTCTTTCTGTAAAGATTTTTTAGTCACTTCGGCACGACGCATCAGACGAATTTTAACATCAACGGCTCATAATGTATTAAAAGACGATAGCACACTTAGCAGGTTTCCCATGAAATATTCTTGATATTTGGGTTGAAAATGCTTTGTCGACATGGAAGTTCGATGTATGAATTTTCCGTGCAATGGTCGTTCGTTCGCTTTTTATGCTATAATTACTATGTCTAAACTTTTAACTTTTTGCATCATTTGCGACGAAACGAAATTGAATTATTTCTGAAAATGCCTTGGAACGGCTGATTTAAAATGAGCTTCAAATTATATGACAATAATGTCTGAAATAGTCCAAAATGGAAAAACTGTACAAACATAAGCAAAGCCAGGATTTTCGCCACATAAGCATGTAACTGAGGTAAAGCACTAATTAGTGAAAGAACGTCCTTGGTTTTCTAGCACGACAAACTCTGAGATTGAGATAGCTTAACTAGCAAACTAGATGACTAGACATTATATAGCCTGAATCTTGACCTATTTGATCAGTGTTAATTTCTCTCTAACCCAAAATTCTTTAATGATGTTAAACGCAATTCGAGAGAAAGTTGTAGAAACACTTCGTTCGATTTTTCGTCTGGAAAGCCAATGTTACAGCGATATTAAATCGTATCAATTTGTACTCGATCATGATAGGTTTATGAACGCTAGCAAAGGGTGCCCCAAAATTTACGCAAGATTTGTATTAAATTAGAAACAGAGTTAATTATTTTTTATTTGTAATTTTTTTTATTCAATCATAATATACATAGGAAAGGGTTATGTGGGTAATAGCTCAAATCGGTCATAGGGTCCTACGCTTTTGCTGACCATTTTGCCTAAATGTGGCTGAGCTCCGTTGATGCAGCGTTGAATCGTCTTCTTTAATGCACGGGTGGTTGCATCCTTTTTAGCATAGACTTTTGACTTAAAGTCCCATAATCCCATAAAAAGAAATCAAATGCAATCAATTGTTCTCTTCACAGTTCACGATGTCAAATCAATATTCCGACCATAACTTATATGAAATATGCGAACTGTGCCCATCAAACTTTCATTGTTCTTGAAATACTGTTCAACAATGAGAACGCGTTGGTCTTTCGCGTACTGCTCCACTGTTACTAACCCTTAAACTGTCAGTTGTCAAACAGTTTCTTTATTTTCAGGATTACCAACACTTTATAGCGCAAATGGCTCTAAATTCAAATTTTGTGTAAATTTTGGAACACCCTATATAATTATTTCGATAAGCGAAAAATGGAAAAATGATTTCGGGCCAGTGTACTAATTGTTGTGTATTGAATTACGGCTCTATACGAGAATGATGCCGGTGATCTGTATATTCGATTCCATGTCGCTTGGATAAGCGGTATGTTGATAGATTTATTGAAAAAAACTACCGGAAAAAAATTGATGTCTCAGTCTTTTAAAAAGTTGGTCTTATCGGTCTTGCTGAAAATAATGACTTTGTAAAAAAAATCTTCAATGAAAAATGTTATGGATATAAAAAATCGAAACAAGTATTGCGTACAGGCAGTACTGAAAAATAGTAGAGTCAATTGGAAATCGAAAATAGCGGATGGCCTTAGTGACACACAAGGTTTTCTGTCAGTATTACAGGTAACCTTGCATTAAGGAATTCAAAAGAGAAGAAGTTAGAGCAAGTGAGAGAGACAGAGGGAGAGAGACAGAGAGAGAGAGAGACAGAGAGAGAGAGACAGAGAGAGAGAGAGACAGAGAGAGAGAGAGATAGAGAGAGAGACAGAAAGAGACAGAGACAGATAGACAGAGAGAGAGAGAGAGAGAGAGAGAGAGAGAGAGAGAGAGAGAGAG